>APFE031057661.1:99172-235627 GCA_000404065.3 Pinus taeda | reverse complement strand
GGTCAATATATATCTGGTCCTATATTTTTTATGATTGTAGATCTCTGTACTTTGAAGGTATTATGCTACTTTGACTTTTATAGGTGCTCTTCGAAGCGGGGTAAATGAGGAAGGAGTTTCAAAGATCTGTTAAAGGGGAGAAGAAACAAGAAAGGAGCCAAGCGAAAGACTGAGGTTGGTACTCTCTTCTTCTCTCCCATCTATTTCTCATAAAGGAAAATGAAAGTAACCTTAGTTTGTTTGTTTCTAAGATAGCTACCTGTCTTGTTGTGACTAGCAGCTCTGAATGGACACAAGATTTCCTGATAACAAAAAGTAAAACCCACAACACCATGACTATCAGGGAAATCGAAAGGCTAGGAAAAACCACTATAAATCTAGGCAATCCTCCATGCCAATGAAAAATGATGACCAAATAACCACATGCATATGCTATGCATGCCAAACCAATAAGGAAATCATACATGCAACTTGATACCTGTAATAAAGATCCATTGTAGATGTTGATCCCAATGTCCTCTTGCACTTTCCTACTTTTCATTTGCCTTCCTGCTCCAAATCCCAAGTATTCCACACTCCTGCAATAGTGCTCCAAGAAAACTCTAAGTGTCCAAGAGTTTGAGAGAGACAAAATAGAATGAGAGCTCCAAAACTAAATTGAATAAAGTTTGTGAACTGATCCTCATAAGCCTTTTTATTAATCAGGCTTCTAATTTCTTCATTTTTCCATTATTTTCCTTCATTTTACTCCTCACATGAAACCTATCACCTTTCACCTTCCTTTTCTCCTAATTTCGATTATTTTCATAAACAAATGCCAATAAATTCCATTTTTCCTTTCCAAAGTAATTTTAATTTTCTTTCCAATTTCCTTATCTATTAATAAAATGAAGTGACACCCCACTAAGATGTTTTTCCTACCATCCATCTCGGAATACATGTCCTATGTCCAAGGTCTTATTTCACCTTTCTTAATTTTTACTTGGATTTTTGACGAGGGTTATTACAAATCCACCCCCCTTGGGGGGACACCGTCCTCAGTGTTAAATGACACCTACAACCAAGAAGACTACTGAAAGCAAAAGATACCATGGAGATTTATAACTTAGCTTGTTGCAATATTTACAACGATCAACCTACTGAGAAGTAAACCGACATGGCAACATAAAAATCATGAAAACCATAAAGAAATGACACCATACCTCTTATTGGAGATTTATAACACATCTCATGGAAGTATTTACATCCATATACATATGTACATATAACCAAAATATCATACCAAACATATACCAAAGACATATATCAAGGAAATTCACTCAACCAAAAAATAGAGAAGGATGCATAGCCTGCATCTGATCTGCCATTTCCTATGTAGCTTCATCAGACCCAAAGTGCTTCCACTACACTTTAGCATGGTCGATTTCTCGATTCTGGAGCATGAACATCTTTCTCTACAATGTACAATGAGGTTTGGGCTGGAATTCTCCTTTTGGATCCACCTGTAATATAGGCTAATCAATCACATGGTCAACATATTTAACATACATTTTAAGAAATGATACATGGAAAACATCATGGATGTCAAAGGTAGTGAAACTCGATAGGCTAATAGTCAAATCCTTTCAATAATCTTGAAAGGTCCACAAAACCAAGATGCCAGTTTGGCACATGATCTAATATGTAAGGAGCTCTTCTTGGGCTTGATGGACAAGTACACCTATTCCCCAACTTGAAACTCCTTAAAAACTTGTTTTGTTCTGCCTAAATTTTCTATTTATCTTGTGCTGCCTTTAGATTCATCTTGATTACCTACATTTCCAGTTCCATTTTTGGGAATCTATTTGAACCTATCAATGCCCTATTAAATGGATCACTCCAACTAATAGGAGTATTACAACTATGAACATAGAGTTCCTTGAATAGACTCATTCTTAATGACACCTAATACCCATGTTGTAAGTGAAATGTACTAGTGGAATATACTCTTCTCACTTTCATTGCCAATGCATCACATACATCCTCAACATATCCTCCAATATCTTGTTGACCCTATGTGTCTATCCATCTGTTTGTGGATGATAAGCTCTGCTGAAGGCCAACTTTATGTGAAAACTTGTAAATAACTCTTTCTAAAACCTATAAGTAAACTTAACAACCTTATTTGACACAATATTATTTAGGACACCATGCAACCTGACTATATCCCTGATGAAAACCTATGCTACATATTTCGCTGAAAAAGTAAACTTCACTGGAATGAAATATGCTACCTTTGTCAAACTGTCAACCACAACCATAATTGAGTCATGATATCTAGATGTCCTTGGTAAACTTGTGATGAAGTCCATGGAAATGACCTCCCATTTCCACATTGGAATTGAGAATGGATGTAGTAACCCACCTGGATGCTTACACTCTGCCTTTACCTGTTGAATATCCAAGCATCTCACTATGAAGTATGCCACTTATTTCTTCAAGTTCATCCAATAGTAGAAATTCTTCACTGTTTTCAATGTCTTATTATATCCCGAGTGACCTGAATATGATTTCACATGAAACTCCCTTAGGATAATCTTCTTAAGCTTGCTGTCATTTACCACATATAGCATGTCCCTAAATATGACCAAGCATCTACTGTGAGATGATAGTCCACATCTTATGCACCTTACCTGTACCTGCACCTGTACCTATACCTGTACTCTACTATAACATGTGCCTGATTTCCATTTACCTATTATTCTACTAACCTTCCTTTAAAATACGATCCTACAAATATGTCCCATAAGAACTCACAGCTTTTGTGTGGTTCACCTATATATGATTGCTAAGAGCATCTACAACACTGTTCTATTTACCTTTAATGTACCTGATCTCAAAGTCAAACTTGTTGATTGCGGCCAACCATCTAGCTTGCCTAGCATTCAAATTCAATTGGTCAAATAGATACCTTAATCCACTGTGATCACTCATCAGTAAAAATCTCCTTCCAAGAAGATAATGCCTCCACATCTTCAATGTTTGGATTATCACTGCCAACTCAAGATCATGTGTCGGATAATTTTTCTCATGTTCATTCAACTTATGTGATTCATAGCATACTAGCCATCCTTCATACATAATAACTCCACCAAATCCTTTCTTGCAAGAATCTTTGCATACCATAAATGCTTTGTCTAGATATGCAATCTTTAGCGCTGGAGCATTTGTCAACAACTGTTTCGACTGCTCAAAACTTGTTGGATAATATTCTTTCGATTCAAACTTATTCACTGCAATGACGTGAAAGGATATGAAAAGTGAGAGAAGTTCCTGATGAGCCTCCTATACTAACCTACTAACCCCATAAATGATCTTACCTCATCCATGTTCCTAGGAGCTACCCATTCCGTGATAGGCCTTATCTTCTTTGGGTCCACTACTATGCCTTCCTTGGACACAACATGTCCCAGGTAATGTACCTCTGTCTCAATGAAACTGCATTTTCTATTCTTAGCACAAATTATTCTCTCTTTGCAATGTCGACACTAATATTAAATGTTCAACACGCTCTTCCCTATTTTTATAATATATAAATATATCATCAATGAATAAAATAACAAACCTTTCCAGATCAGGATGCAACATACTATTCATCAAGAACATAAAAGTAGCCAGATTATTAGGCAAACCAAATGGATGTACAACAAACTCATAGTGTCCATACCTAGTACAGAAAGTTGTCTTCTGAATGTCACCTTCTTTAATGCTTACTTGATGATATCCTATTCTCATATCAATCTTTGAGAACACTACTACTCCCTTCAAATGATCGAACAAATCATCAATCCTCGACAATGGATACCTGTTCTTAATGGCCACCTTGTTCAACTACCTATAATCAATGTACAACTTGAGAGTACCATCCTTCTTCTTCACAAACAAAATCAGTGCGCCCTATGGTGATACAGTTGGCCTAATGTATCCCTTGTCAAGAATTTATTTCAACTTCAACTTTATCTCTAGCAACTCTGGGGTGTTCATCTTGTATGGTGCTTTTGAGGCTCATGTTTCCGCTGGTACCAACTCAATAGATCCCTCTGAGGAGAAAACTCTGAAATGTTTGTGGGAAATACATCCTAAAACTGTTGTAAAACTGAGTACTTGCTTAAAACATTTGCATTCTCAACTTCCTTACCTTTGTCACTAGAAATATGTTCCACAAATAAAAAACACCCTTTCATGCAACTTTGCTTCACCTGCATAGCTGTCACCATTCTAACTGATGTTTCCTCTTCTTACCCTGCAAGACTCTCAGTTCTCCATTTTCATCCAAGCACTCAATAGCTTTGTCATAACAATCGACTTTTGTCCTATGGAGATTCAACCATTCCATATTCAAAAGCATGCTATATGAACCCAACGGAAATACATTCAAATGCATTGATGTAGACATACCCTTAAACTCAAATTCATAAGCTCTTACCGAATGATGAAGTCGCTTATTTGTACTTGTAACCAACTGTGCTAGACAAGAATCTACATGTACTTCTTTATTCAAACCACACTTATTGACCAAGTAAGGATTAACATAAATATAATTAGATCTAGGGTTAATCAAAATAGAAACAACTTGATCACAAAGCCTAGCATCCATCTCAATAATAGACACCTGGTGATCTGCTTTTCTTTTATCCAACGCTTCATAGTTCCAAGAAACACTCTGTCCAACATCATCTGCTGTCTGCACTCCTTGGTAAATGTAGATCTATGATCTACCACCTTGATGCTGTGGAACATCTATCCTACGATGATATTTTCCATAATTCCAACACTGTATAGGCTTCCAACCTGTACACTTGTTCCACTTGTCAAACTAAAATCCCTGCCCTTTGTCAGATGCATTGAACTTATTGTGTGATGTTGCATTATCTTTGTTACCTGTATCTTGAGGCCTTTCTCACTTCTTATCCCATTTCCATTTATTCCTTACATTACATTTCTTATCTGGTTTAGTCTCAAATATTCACTTTGATTGCTCATAACAATGCTTTAGCTTCTGCATGGCATCCTACAATGATCTAGGCTCATCAATCTCAATCTTGGCTTTGAATGCTATCAACAACCCACTGATGAATCTCTAAATCATTTCCTTCTAGTCCTTTAGGTAAGGCACATATCTTAATGACTTTATAAATCTGCTAATGTACTCCTCATCGATCATAGAGCCCATGTTTAGCTCATAAAACTCTTTTTCCCTGTCGTCATAGTACCTCTCTGATAGACACTTCTTCCTGGAAATTCTCTCGAATTCACTCTAGGTCAACTCTTCCTCATAAATACCTCTAAATTTATTTACATATTACCACCAGATATCTGTTTTACCTTTAAGACTCAATGCAACTATCCTAACCTTCATGTTCTCTAAGTAATCGTGCAATCTAAAGAAATTATTCATTCCAAGCAACCATGCTTCTGCATCCTACATTTTCTTCATTTCCCCATCGAGTGTAGGTGTATTTTCTTTCTTGAACTCATATGGAAAATATCCCCTATCACTCTTCTTGTAAGGATGATAATGATGATGACCATGATACGTATAATAACTAAAACTAGAATAGTACCTGTGTCCATCACCCCTCCTATCCAGAGTATTCAAGGACCTTCCATCCCTGGTTTTGTTATCTCTATTTGACCTACATCCATGATGGGGTCTACTTCCATGCCCCATTAGTCCTATCCTCCTATCCATAGATGATCCAAGTTAGTCTTTGTCTCTGCAAATATGACAAACTATTAAAAATTTATACATTTAATTCTACTTGTTTCTCCTATGCTTGCATGATTTTGTCATTATCTGCTTTGCAACTCCTTATTTCTTCCTTCGAACTCCTCAATGTTTTTACTAAGTTAGAAGAGTTCCCAACACCATGCTGCTCATTTGATTCATAGTGAGAATCTTTGTAGTCTACCATATTTCTAGTACTATTTGATCTCTTCTTCCTATAAGGTGTATTATGCTAGCTAAACCAAACCATAAACAAACCAACATACTTTAGTATAGTTCAGGGAGGATGTCTTGTCTACAAGACCATCCAAATTAGCACAATACATATAAAAACATAATCAGGTCAACACATAAGCATCATTTTAGCCATTATCTAGTTATCAATGCATGACTATGTTGACCACATACGATGACTTCATCCGCAATGACCATCATCTAGTCAATGTATGCATAACAAATATAAAAACTGACACACATAATCGACATACACTCACAAAAAATACATTCAACAATGGCACCATCAACTTTCACATGGCGACAACATTATAGTCATGACCCATGCCATGCATACACAACAAGAACATACAACACAAGAACAAGGACATATATGCAACCAACATGTACATGTGGCAACACCTTCATCCAAGGGAAACATAAACTAGACATCACCCAAGGAGAACTCTAAAGAGAAAACATATTAAAAAATGTTGGCCCTAGAAATAGAAGATCAAGGCTAGTTAGAAACAATGGAAAATGAAGGCATACCTATGCTAAGTAATGATAATTGTCTCCATTGAAAAGAAAATATGAAGTCTAATATAATGACCCATGATGTTTGGTATTTAGCATGCAATGGCTACACCAAAATTCCTCTATTAGGTGAGGAAGTGCAAACAAATGATAAGAAATTAAGTGACATCATTAATAACATACCTGATTCAACATTAAATAGGGTTATGCATTATGCAACTGTAAAGAAAGTGTGGGATAATCTACAAGAAATCCATGAAGAAAACCCAAATGAAGGTTTCTCATCAAGGGGACTACCAAGTAATCCTATCCCTAAAAATGTGTCAAAAAATAAAAATGATAAAAAAGAAACCATTGTTATGTTAGATGGAGTTATTGATTCAGAACAAGATAGATTAGAAGAAATTTTTGATCTTAGAACAAAACTTGTTCTTCCTTTGAAAAATATTGTTAAACTTAAATATAAGTTGCAGGTATATGATAACAAGGATCACATTAACTTAGTAAATGTTGATGTGGATTCTAAAAACTAATGTGAAGGTCTTGAAGTTGAGATTGTCTCTCTAAGAGAAGATATTGAAAAATTAGATAAGAAGAGTGAATAACTACTTTAAGAATTTGAAGAACAAGAAAATGGGTGGAAGAAGAGATTCTCAAATTAAAGGAGCAAGTGAAAGAGGGAAGAAGAGTTGAAGAAGATAGGAAGAAGAAGTATCTAGAAAAGGAAAAGCAATATAAAAAAATGGAGGTTGAGGTAAACATTCTAAAAGGTAAATTAGAAGAAAAAGATAAACATTTGAGATTTCAAGATAGTATTAAGATTTTGGATAATATTCTTATTAGTGAAATATATCCCACCATCAAATTTGGTCTTGGTTTTCATGAAACTATTGAAGGAGAATCTATTTCACAAGCTGATGGAAGGAATGTAAATGGTAACAATGCAAAAACTAGAATGCTCAACAAAGAGATAAGATGTCAACCTGATCAACAACCAAGGAAAATGAATCTTCAAAGAAATTAATTTGCTCCTAACTATAGAAATGTTAATTGCTTCTCTCCTCTAATCAATAATGTTGAATGTTTTGTATGTCATAATTATGGACACATTGCAACCAATCGTAGAAGTAGATTTTTTCAATCACAAGAAAATAACCACTTACAGGTACTTAGGTTTCTTTAAGGGATATTGTTTTTCTTGCAACATATTTGGTCACAAAGCTATTGATTGCAATAGAAGGAATATGGAACAAACATATTATGATTCCTTTTCTCATATAAGATGTTATGCTTGTAACAAGTTTGGGCATGTAGCAAAAGAATACAAGAACAAATCTATGGATCACCTCAGACAACATGGCAAGCAATCATATAAGAATATTGATGGCGAAATACCTAAAAAATATGAATCCACCTACATTTTTCATAATAAGAATAAAGAAGAAGAACAGATAAGGTGTGGTCTTCCTCTCTTCTTGTTTGAAGAAGAAGATGAATGGTACATAGAGAGCAGATGATATCATCACATGACTGGAGATAAGAGTAAGCTAGAGTCTCTCAAGAAAAGGAAATATGGTAAGGTTATTCTTGGAAATAAGGCTCCAAAAAAGGTTATGGGAAAAGGTAGAGCCATAATTAATAAACCTAGAGGAGAAACTGATACTTTATCATTTCAAGGGCTAAAGAAAAATATTCTGAGTGTAGATCAAATGGCGGATAAAGGAAACATTATTGTGTTTACATCAACCAAGTGCAAGGTTATGGATGAAGAAACTTGAAAGGTCATAGCAAGAGGATAGAAAAATATACATGCTTAAAGAACGGAATTCTCATAGAAATGAAGCGGATTTAGACTCAAAGTAAAAGAAAATGATCTCAACTACAGTGCATTATTCTTCAAAAATATTTCTCCCAATGAATGCAGAAGTGATGTGAGGTACATGACCTCATGGGGAGAAAAATATGATTATTAGGTCCTCATGATTAGTGATGTATGATCTCATGGGGGAGAAATACATATGTTTATGATTATTCCCATGGTTTGTTTAGTATCCTTGATTACTAACAGTACATATGATGTAGTAATAGTGAATAGGTACGATACAAGCTTAGGGGGAGACATTATGAGAATTCAACATTTTATTTCATGTACTTAGATCCTATGAAGGACAATCATGTATATACATGACTTCATATCCAGACAGTTGTGCATATCTCTATATGATGAAGAAACTGTAGGACCATCCTAGGGAGAAGTTATGATATGATTTTGTTAGTTATTATATGGCCTTCTGGTTTTGATGTTGGTTGGTTATAGTTAATGGATGCTACTTATAAATGGTATTGGCTTATAATGGTTTATGAGTTGCTGAAATATGCCATTGATTTACTGATTGATGAATTTTCTTTGATGACTTTACTAGTGGATGAGTTGATGTGATCAGATATGATAGTGAACAATTAGCACATGTTTAGGGGGAGCATTTTCTATGCTTCAAATACTGCATTGTTGGCATTAAGGTTTTATTAGTATTCCTTGTTGAATAATGGTGCTCATGATAAGTATCTTGGTAATGCTGCTCAAAGACACACATAATTTTTGAAGTTTTGAATGATAACTACATGTTGCTATTGTCATTTTACATAAGTTTCTTATGATGAAATATAGATGATGCTTATATGTCGCTTGAAGAGATGAATATAAAATGTCAATGATGTTTCTAATCAAATTTGTGATGCATGTATATGATGATACATATGAGATGAAAAGAGAATGTTGATCTTATTGATATGAATTCAAGGAGATGGGTTGATTTCACAGTCTTATGATGGGTTGATGATGACGATGAGTTCATACATATTGTAGAAACAAATCTTATGGATGACTACTTGAGTTGCATATTGGTGAAATAGTATTTGATGTGACAATTCTTCTTGTATGACAATAATGGGCCAAGAGAATGATGTTGCTACAGGTTTCATAAAGACATGGTTATTGGTATACTATTTCTACATATGCTAGATGATACTTGGAAACATGGCATATTTTGATGATGTTGAAGAACTATGCTACACTTCCCTATCTTAATTTATGATGATATGTGTTGTCCTTTGAGATAACCTAAGGATAATTGGTCATGCCAAAACATCTATAATGTTTTTTTTTTTTTTTTTTTTTTTTTTTGATTTAGTTGGAGGACCAATGTATGAAACAAATTATAACAATAACACTCAACCTTTTGAATAATACTAGCAAGTAAACAAAGGGCTGCTATTTAATTCCCACAATGATTTAAGTTTTGTTGATTTTAAGTAGAAGATGTAAGAAAATATGATTACTTTAGCTTCAGACAGAAGATTAAATAATCATAAGCTAGAAAACCCTCAATCAATGTTTGAAGATTAAATAAAATATATTTAAAATTATAAATATACTGACAATTTAATGATTTAGAGGGAGATACTTAAACAAATAGTTCAGAAACCCATTCACTTTTAATGATTAGAACTTCAAAAAGGAATTAAGAATAACTTAAACTTAGTTACACTTACCAAATTACCTTTATAAAACTTAAACATATGCAGAATATATAATGAAAGATGGTCTGGAAAAACTTACAAGAGAAAGAAAACTGTGTGGAACAAAATTTAGAACCCTCTGCTTTATCATTAATGATCCAGAAAATCTATGTACATGGAATGCTTACAAAATGCTTATACAAGGGTGCAACCATTAATAACTGGTAGAAGAGAGTTATTTATAATAGTTTAGATAGTGAACAAAATATCCCAAACTAATTACAAAAATAGCTTGAAAGAAAATAGAAAATGAAATCTATTGAATGATGTGTCCCTATTAGGGAAGGAGTTGTTGATGATTGTTCCTTCAAAAATTGTTGTGATGTCTTCTTGTTGGGGTGAAAAGTTAATCAATTGTTTCACATAATTGACCCCACCTCTCTGCACTTGGTATCTCCATATTTACCATTCTTCTAAATATTTCATCAACTTCGATATATCTTTCAAAATTGGGTTTAGTGAGGAAAAGATGTTCAACTCCATATTTTATTGTGAGGTTAGGGCTCAAAGCTTCCAGAAACTCTTTGCTAGTAATCTATTTTTTTATCCTGACAAATTGACTGCTATCTGTTAAAATAGTATATAACTTTTCATAGTAATCATCCAATTTGACTAACTGATCATTTGATGACATTAACCCTAGTAAACCTTTCTTATTCAACATACTGAATTTAAAATGAAACCTTAGGACTGCAATGTTCAAAGCTTCACATTTTGTTTTCAATTGAGTCAGTAGATGCTTCTTCATTAGGACTTTCTTAATTTCCAAAATAGTAGTTGTCCTATCTGGAATATTTATTTCTTGCAACTATTGCTTAGTATTCGAGTTTAATACTTTGATCATTCATGTTGCTTCTTTAGGTTTTGTCTTCAATGATGCCCTCTGATTATCCATCTCTCACCTGCATCTAGAAATCAACTATTTCTTCTCAGAAATGATTTGTATGGATGGCCATAGTTCTGTTATGGAGTGGCTGATATCTAACCATATGTCCTCTTTGTCTTGGGCCAAAATTTCTGCCATTAGAGTCTTACTCTCTAATTGTTTAACCTTGAATTCCAACCTTTTTGATTTTTGCATTTCTTTTACATACAAGGTGTCATTTCTTACCTTCTATGACTCTAGCATTTGGAACTTCTAGAGTAACTTATCATTTTGTCGTTTTTGTGCCTGTAACTCCTATGATAACCTTGGTATTTCAATTGTTGTTGATGATGAAGCAATGCCAGTGGAATATGAGCTTGGCTATGTACTTGCTATGGGAATCGTTGTTGTTGGTGTCACAACAAGATGTGTTGCCTCTTTTTCCTTGGGAAGTTTCTCTATTTGCTCTTCCATATTCTTGATCTGTACATTTTGCTCAATAACGAGATTCAACATCTCCTCACTATGCTGTTAATTTTCTGGCATCTCTCTGGATTGTGGATCCTCAGTTGAAGGCAGTTTCAACTATTTCTTCAAGGATGCTATCTCTATATTATTTTTATTGAGTATTTATTCAATTGATTTACAGTCTTGGGGATCATATCCAATTTTAACAATAATATATTCTAAAGATTTTGTTTTGTTATCTTTAGCTAAAGATGATATTTTTTCAATCTTAAGATGTGACTGCAAATTTGACAAGGCAGTTTTGAGCTTAGAAAGATTCATGGTAGTTGTAGTCATGGTTGAAAATAACATTTCACTTGATTTCCTCTACAAATCCATTTGATCAATAGGATGTATCTGGTTTACATAAAATGAAAATATGGTCTTCTTATAATCTGTTGTGGATTTGGGAAATGGAGTTTGAGCCTGCAAAAATGCCAGTTGCATCCTTCCCCTTTCACTATCAAAGGAAGAGAGAAGTCTGAGCTGAAAGGTGGATGTCTATTTCCAAAACTGACTGTACATTTGTGACTTGATATTTTCATTGTTTTGTTTAATTCCCAGAAGTATTGAGAATATATTAGTATCTTTTGCTGAGCTGATCTCAATTGACTGAATAATCCCCATAGGTTCAGTTGAAGAAGGAGTTGAAGAAGTAGAAGGAGGCTTGGGATGAGTGGTTCATGTTGATGAAATATCTTCTAAATCTCCAAGATCAATTATTTATGGTGGGTTTCTCCCTGATGACATTAACAATCTGGTGTTAAATTTATTTTGTAGTATAAAATACTCTTTAACTGATTCTATAACTGTTTGAGTTTCCTCTCTGGCTCTTTTTTGTTGAGTACTCTAAGTGGCTAGAGTATTTACCTGTGGAGTGGTTATAACCTATTCACCTTCTTCTAAGAGAGTTCCTTTAGACCACTGCTCCTGGCTGATCAACTTCTTCAATTCTAGCCTAGGAGTATGATTGCAAGGTGATGCCTTCAATTGAAATATTAGGGTTGAAATTATACTAAAAGGATCATAACAAAAGGTGAATCTTGGCTGGAGGTTCATATTCTTCAACAATTTGTCTGCCTGTATTCCTTTGGACCTAGTATTATAGATGAATGTCCCTACATTGGCTTTGAGTTTGAAATGTGACTTTTTCTTACCTGAGACAAAATGGAGTTCACCCATATTTTTCATCTACCTAATGTATTCCAGTGAGAATATCCTCATTGACACATACTTAGGTAGTTTGTATGGAGCTAATTCATTGCCATATATCCTGATTTAAGTGTAGTTATGGTACATATACCAGTCACTAATCTTGGTCTATTGAGATAGGTGCAATGTTTTCTTAATTTCTTCTCCAACTCTAGGCTCTCCCTCACTATTAAGTAATTGAAGAACTATATGTACAAAAGAATATATAAATTAAGAGAATGTAAACTTTGATGATGTTGCTATGACTAACTTTTTCTAGTGAATTAATGACTGATTCACTCCTTGCTAATCTGGCATGCTATGTTGAAAGTGCAGTGAGTCTCCCTGCCAAAACAAAACCAAATGAATTATGACTGAGTTATATTTGAACACTCCTTGTGTGGTATAATTCATAAATTGTTCATGTATATAATTATAAATGAAGGCAAGTTGATATTCCTTACTGAAAATGGAAAAGAATCCAAGGATGGATTCATCAAGAAGTTGATCATTTTCATAGCCTAAGAGGTATGACATTGGGGAGATGATATGTCTAGTGGCTTGAGGGAACATAGAAGATGAATAAGGTGGGTTTATCTTGGGTAATTCAACATATTTTGGTAAAAGAGTTCAAAAATAAGGGCTCTCTATGGGAAGGTGAATTTATTATAAAGGTCCATGAGAACTACTGGTGAGAAATAGCCAAGGGAGTCAGATGAAGGTATTATCAGCATTTGGTTTATATTATGAGTAGTAATGGTGATCAAGATGTTTCCATTCTGAGTCATTACTATTCTCTACACAGAATCATACCTAGCTTGACAACAAGTGATCAAATATGGGAAATGATGAGTTTTGGGAAAGGAGAACAGGGAAAAAAGTGTCTCCGAGAAACGAATGGGATCTTCCTTATCTGTGTATTTCTTCTTTAGCCATAGATGCAATTCATGGAAATCAAATTCGCATTCACAGTCTATGACTTTGAACAAGGAGTCTGCAAGGGGATGATGATCCAAGTCGATCAAGGATGTAGATGGATTCTCTTCTTCAACAGTTTTCTGTGTTTTATTTTTTGGGGCCATCTTTCTGTAGGGGAGTAAATAGAAAAACTAATTCATCTAAAGGATGAATGATAGGAAAAATATAAACAAGGTGATTAGAGCTCTTGGAAAAATGGATCAAAGCAGAAAAGTAGTAAACGGTAGAGCCATGGGCTATTTATAAGTATAATTTAGCTTAATTTACCATTTAAAACTTGATCGTAGGCAATTTATTACAGAGGAGAGGGTTTAATTGTCCAATGGGAGGGTAAAATAGTTAAATGAGGCTGGAAACAAGATGGGAGCATATGGCGCAATGAATTTATTCACTCGAGGCTTGTGAGTGGATGAGGGATAATGGACGGGTAATGGATTTATGACGTGGTGGGTTTTGTATGGAGAAGGGGGTAAGGGGGGAATGATATGGTGTGGGGGCGCGGTCAACCATTGGAAAGATGCAAACTATCGGTGGGATTTCGGGGAGGGGTTGAGGCGGTTTATGGTTTTAGGCTTTGGGGTTCCAAAATGCTACAAGAGTGACACAAAGAAAAAATAGGTGACCATTGAAACAAATTTTTTGACCCACCTCATCACGTTAATGGGAAATAGCTGAAGGGGGGCCAAAATGCTACCTCCGTCATTGATTTGGGTAGCATTGATCGTGTCTGTTGAAAATTTTCGAGTGCTTATTTGGCGTCGATTTAACGTTTTGTCATTTTGTGAATTTAGGAAATTAAGCACCTTTTCATAAACCTTATGATAAAAGGAAATTAAACTTCAAAATGAAAGCTTAACTTTTATAATCAAGTTAAAAATACTTTTAATGGCGCATTTAAACTAGTTGCTTGAAATTTATTTGATTTTGAACTAAAGAAATGTTTTTGTTCTTTTGTTTGTTTGGCTAACATTTTATTTGGTTTTGCCTTCCTTTTCTAGGGCAATCTAACCTATCATTTTTTCTAATATGGACACGATATAAAATATTCCTAACATTTTGTTTTGTACTTTTATTTTTGTCCATATCCTAGCTTACCATTTTAACATATGATATTTTTTATTTTTCTAATATGCTAACTTATCAAAACCAAAACTGTTACAACATCAACACCAACTAGGGACTGCTTCCCCCTGTGGGATACAAAGAACAAGCAGATCCAAGTGCCTTCTCCTCGGGCTGTGGAGTCTTTTTTGAAACATATACTCACTTGCAATTTTAAAAAATAAATAACTCTTTGAGTATTTGTAGATGATGCATGGCCAAATGAAGAACTAGTGTGGAATGTAATGTTTCAGGTATTTCCCATTCGCTGGCAATGAGGAGTACTCTCCTTCCAAGTTATGTAGAATGAATGTATTATTCCCTTTGATTTATGCAATGTTGAATGGACAAAACTACAGGTTGTCAAATTTTGCATGTTTCCCTTTATCTTCTCTCCTAATATCCCATCTAAGCACTAGGTCACCTTTGTTGGAATTTCTTTCTCTAGCCTTTCTGTCAAACAATTCCTTCATTTTATTCTAATATTTCTTTAGCTTATACTAAATTTCATCTATGTATTCATTTAATTTAATAATTTGATTAATATTTCTTGAGAAATCATCCTTTTTTCATAGGATTCTTGGAGGAATTTCATAATAGGTAAAGCTAAATGAGTAGGAAAAACTACTTCCTTACCATAAACTAATTGGAAAGGAGACTTTCCTGTTGATAGCTTAGGAGAAACTATGTTTTCCCAGCTGGCATGAATAAGATGGTTGTCCCAACTCTTTTTATGGTCCTTAAGAGTAATTTTAATGACCTTAACTAAGTTCTTGTTGGAGGACTCTGCTAGCCTATTAACATGTGGATAGTATGGTGTAGAATGGTGTAAAATGATTGAATATTTTTGGAAGAACTCAATCATTTTAAGACTATTGAAAACTACTGCATTATCTGTAATAATCTGTTGAGGACATCCAAATCTTGATAGGATGTTTTCTTCACGTGTTATGAAACTAGCTCACAAAAAGATAGAAAAGAAAGATAAACACCTTAGAATTCAGCCTCTTTGAGGGGGTGACCTCCTTTACATTACACAAATGAACAATTCTTCGATGATACAAATGACAAAACCTCCTTTCTATATATAGGAGCCTAAAGGGTCATAATATAATCAAAGCCGACATAACAATAATAATGTAAGGGCACAATAATAACAATAGTGGGCTTCTATGGGGCACAATAATAACAATATGGGGACTACATGGGCACAACAATATAATAAGGGGGTTGTATCAATAACAATATGGGGTTACACTAATAGTATAGGGATCTAACATGCCCCTCTCCTTCAAAAAGTGTTGTCCTCAACGCTTGAGTAGTTCTTGATGCTTCTGTATAAATTCTTGTCCTCCCATGTCGAAGCTTCAGTAGGTAAGTTCTTCCACTTGATGAGATACTCCGAAATTGATATATTTTTTAGCTATCGATTTCTTGGTTCTATGACTACTTCAGGTTCCAATATGATTTTTCCTTCCTTGTCAAGTTCTCGGAATACTATTTGAACTGGGACTTTCTATAAATTTTGAATGAGTTTCCACTCCTTTGGGAATATGGATATCTATAAGGCTTGATGTTTGGAGGAACACTTCCTGGAATCAAATGAATAGCATGATCATGATCACAAATAGGTGGGATTCCTTTGGGAATCTCAAATACCTTGGAATGATTGTCCAGAACATTTTAGAGATCTAGAGAAATACATGATTTCGAAGTGGGATCCTCTAGTGAACATAATTATGCAATTACGCCCCATTGTTATTTATTTAGAAGCTTTTTCATCCTATTAGAGTTGATTATCTTTCCAGGTTTCCCTTCAATACCCCTCAATTCAACTTTCCTTCCTTTCCAAAAAAAAATCAAGAAATGTTCTTGAAAATTAAAAGCTATCATACCCAAAGATTGTAGCCATTGGACTCATAGTAAAACATCAACACCAACCATTGGAATGGAAAGCATTAGGCTATTCAATACATATTCTCCCATGGATAGCTTGATATTATGACACTTTCCAGAGCAATTTATGGTTCCTCCACTTGCAACCATCACTTGACACTTATGTGCTGGATTTAGGAAGCAATTCAATTCCTTGGCTATCTTACAATGAATAAAATTATGGGTACTACCCAAATTAATCAACAATATTACCTTTTTCTTCTTGATATGTCCTTCTATCTTGATAGTTGGGGGAGTGTTAATTTCTTCCAATGCATTACAAGATATGGTCAGATTCATTTCTTGATGCTCAATGTGACCTTTCAATTCTTAAACATTTTCCTTCTTGATATGTCCTTCTATATTGATAGTTTGAGGAGTGCTAATTCTGGCCAATGCATTACAAGATATGGTTGGATTCATTTCTACTTTCTTGATGTGGTATTTCACTTCTGGAACCTTTTTCTTCTTAATATGTCCTTCTATCTTGAGAGTTTGAGGAGTGGTAATTCTTTCCAATGCTTTACAAGATATGGTCAGATTCATTTTCTCTTTCTCTGGGGTTGGTTCCTAGTGTATATCCTCTTATTTGGATGTTTCTTGATCCTTTTCTTCCTCCTCTTCACAATCAATGTAAAATAATTTCTTCTCAGCACACTTACAACCTTTAATGTATTTGTTATCACAATTGTAACAAAGTTCTTTTGCTCTTTTTTCTTCCAATTGTTGTGGTGTCACCCTTGTGGGTTATGGAAGGCTAGGAGAAACAAAACTTCCATGTTTATAGTTGTGAGGGGTAGAATTTCTTGTTTCCATAATTTTGCTTTCCACTTTTCTTGCCAACCTGAATACCTTCTCCAATGAATTAGGTTCCTAAAGATGAACCTCATGTTGTATGTT
Organism: Pinus taeda; assembly: GCA_000404065.3. NCBI lineage: Eukaryota > Viridiplantae > Streptophyta > Pinopsida > Pinales > Pinaceae > Pinus > Pinus taeda. The sequence continues at coordinate 218,054 of APFE031057661.1, read as the reverse complement.
ATCCTTTAAAGTCCCTATGGAGACATCAATTCTCTGCTTCTCTGGAATATCATTTTCCCTTATATTCAATTTTTGAAAGTCCTCAATGTGATCTACCATTGAACACTTTTGTTTGAGATTTATTAATTGGCTAAAGAATGTGTTCCTCTTTGTATCCTCATAATGTGCTATCATTTCCTCCATGAAAATCGACCATGTGACAAGTCGTTTACGAGAACAAAGCCCTTTATATGATAAAAGTTGATTCAGTTCTAAATAATTAGATGCAATACATACCTTTTGTAATAGTGGTACACCATGAAGATCAAAATATTTCTCCATCTATAGTATCCAATTTACTGAATCCTTGCCATCAAACTTCCTCATATCACCTTTTCTTGATTTTAGGAGGTCGATCTTGAAAAGACTATAACTCTGTAATTTTGGCTCTTGTAGTTCTAAAATTGCGACCTGAAGTATCCCTCTGTGTCCTCTATCTAATGCCACCAGTTTGATCAAAATTGGATTCTCCAAGAAAGAGTTATGCACAATCTTCCAATATGACTTGATTATATACCTTTGTAGAAGATCAAACTTGTATGAAGTGCCAGCTGTCATGGTTTTGAACTTTGGATCTGAAAAATATGCACAAGAACCTATAGTCTGTCCTCTTTCTGTAGCTTCTTATGAAATTTCAATCTGATGCTAAAAGAGATAGTTATGACAATTTTCCCAAGGTGACTTGTTTGGAATTTAATTTGGGGGTCTACAAAATCCCTAAATTACTCAGACTATATCTCTGAAAATATAGTGAGAGAGGATTTGAAATTCGGAGGCAAGGTTTAGAATGATTGCTTCTCAAATAAGTTTTTGTTTTAGCTTCTGGAACTTTGTAGTGAAAGTGTTATAGTGAAAATACCATGATGACCTATTTTAGTTGAAATTCTGGAGCTTGCAAAAACCCTAACTTCCTTAGATCATATATTTGAAAATATAGCGAAAAAAGTTCTAAAATTCGGACCCAAGGTTCAGTGCGAGTTCTTCTCAAATGGGTTTTTTTTTTCACTTATTAAATCTCACAAAAATAAAGGTATAGTGAAAATTCCATGATGCCCTATTTGGAGCAGCGAAACCCTAGAATCCAAAGCTTTGATACCAAATGATATGAAACCAGCTCACAAAAAGATAGAAAAGAAAGATAAATGCCTTTGAATGCAGCCTCTTCGAGGGGATTACATCCTTTACATTACACAAATGAAAAATTCTTTGATGATACAAATGACAAGACCTCCTTTCTATATATAGAAGTCTAAGGGGTCATAATATAATTAGAGTTGAAATAACAATAATAATGTAAGGGCACAATAATAACAATGGTGGGCTTCTATGGGGCACAAGAATAACAATAAGGGGACCACATGGGCACACCAATATAATAAGGGGGTTGTATTAATAATAATATGGGGTTACACTAGTAGTATAGGGACCTAACATCAAGAAACTTAATGACAATAGTGTCGGTTGTAGTTTTCATAGGTATGGCTTCTATCCATTTGGTAAAGTAGTCTGTAGTAATTAAAATCCATCTGCGCTGATTTCTTGATTGTGGATGAATTTCCCCTATAAAGTCTAGTCCCCATTGTAGAAAAGGAGCATTAACTGCTACTGGGACCAATGGAATTGCTAACAACTTCTGTTTTCCTACAAACAGTTGGCATGGTTTGTAAGTTCTTACTCTTGCTCCAACCTCTTCAAAAAAACTTGCTTTTAAAATTTTTTAGGTTGTTGCTGTCTAGGCATAATGTCCACAAGAAAACCCTACATGAAATTGATCTATAATAACTTCTACTTCATTCTAAGTTAAACACAAAAGAAGGATATTAAGAGGGTCATTCCAATGCAAATTATCATTGATAATGCAATATTTTATCAATTTAAGCTTCAAAGATTTGCACCACTTCAAATCAAGATTAGGTGGACATTGGAAATCCTTGAGAAACTACACAATATGAAAATACCAATTAGAGAGTAGATATTTCTGATCTATATGAACAAGAATGTCTTGGTGTGAAGGAGGAAGTTCTTGTGGATTCTCCCCTTCTCTAAGAGGAGGAGGTTCTTGTGGCTTCTCCCCTGATATTGAGGAAACCAAATTTATCCCTAAAACTTTACAATTGGATTTAGCCAACAATCTGGCAAAGCCTTGGTCTTTTACTAGCTTTGTGGTTTTAATTTCATGGTCAAATTTAAGAATCTTCACAATCCATCTCCTTCTTCTCCTATCAGTGTCAAGCTGGGTCAAAATAGTTTTAACAACATGATTGGGAACATAAGGTGTAATGTGGGAATCTCAGACATAAGTTCTAAAGGCCTTGAGAGCTTGGATCAAGGCATAAGCTTGCTTTTCAATAATATCATACCTAATTTCAACATATCTCATCACTTTGGAAAAGAAAGCTATAGGCTGGTCATCGGAGTCTTCATTCTTTTGTAATAGGACAACAACAAGAGTGGTTTCTGAGGCAAAAGAGAAAATACTGAAAGGTTTAGCAAAATCAGGGCTAGAAAAATTTGGGGCTTCTAAAATGGCTTTCTTAATTTGAGAAAATGCAAATCTAGAAGGCATAGTCCATTTAGCTTCATGATCCTTTTTAAGCATATTAGTTATATCTTTGACAATCTTAACATAGTTTGGGATAAATCTTCTAAGAAAATTATTTTTTCCTAGAAACGCTTGGATTTCAATTTTGTTCCTGGGTAATGTCAAAGTTTGAATTGTAGATACTCACTTGGGATCACTCACTACCCCTTGCCCTAAGATGATATGGCCCAATTATTTTCCATCTTTGATAGCAAACAATGAATTCTCAGGGTTCAGGGATATTCCAAATTTCCTGCACCTGTCAAAAGCCTTCATCAAGTGCTTTAGATGTTTCTGATCAGAATTAGAAAAAAATGTAAGATCATCAACATAAATAACAAAAAATTTATTTATGTGCCAAACAAAAGCTATGTCCATAGCTCTTTAAAATGTTTCTCCTGCATTTGATAAGCCAAAAGGCATCCTAGCATACATGAATGTACCCCAGGGTGTAGTAAATGTTTTCTTTTCTCTATCTATTTGATCTACCATAATTTGATTATAACCAAAAAATCCATCAAGAATGGAAAGTCTGTTTGCTCCTAAAACCTTTTGAAGTAGCTGGTCCATATTTGGTAATGGATAGTCCTTTAATGATGCTTTGTTTAAGTTTCTCAAGTCTCCACAAAGTCTGATCTCTCCATTTCTTTTTTATAACATGAAATAAATTGGTAATCCACTGGAATATATTAAAGGAAGAATTATCTGAGCATCTAAAATGTTCTTGAGCTCTTTTTCTGTAGTAGGTAGAAGAAGTGGGTTAATCCTTCGAAGTTTTTGTTGTTGGGGTTTTGCTTCAGATTTTAATGGAATTTTATGTTCAATGAGAGTAGTATCACACGTTTTCAAATTTGCAGAGGACCAAGAAAAAACATCTTTATATTTTCTGAGTAACTTAAGATATTCGATTTTAACTTTAGGGGTTAAAGGGGCACATATTTTTATATTCTTAGCTTCTTCATTGGTTCCAATATTAGCTTCCTCAATGTCATCTTGTGGAGAAATGGATTGTGAATTTCTGGGGACATCATTATGATCAAATAATTTCTACAAAGGGATAAGACCTTTGGGAATGAATTTGTTATACAACTGTATGATTTTCATGATCAAATATTCTGGGATTTAGGTTCAAATTATCATGTTCCTTGGAGGTTTCATTTGCATCCATCTTATCCTCATCAATTTGCAGAATAGAAAATTGATCTACAAGTTAGAGAAAATATTTTATATATTCATCATCTTCAAATATTTTCCAATGCTTGAGATTGTTTGGAATGGATGGTCTATATTTGACTCAGATTTGGTACTACAAATGTGTTTAATCTGGGATCTTAAATGAGCTTGCAGAAACAACTAAGGAGTCTGCATGAATATTCTCATTTCTAGGAACATACATTATCTTAAAAACATTAAATAAATTTTCAATTGTATCCCAAACTTAATTTTTGTAAGACCTAAGTCTAGGATGCTTTGTCTGGCAAATATTCCTAACTTGTCTCACAATGAGTTCAGAATTAGTGAAAACACTTAAATTTTGTACCTTTAAGCCTGTAGCTAACTCTAATCCTAGAAGGAAATCTTCATATTCTGCTACATTATTGGTAACTTCAAAATCAAGCTTACATGATTGAGTGATATTTTCATTTTTTGGTGAAATTAAAACTACCCAAGCCCCAACTCCATCTTTTGTGTAGGAACCATCAAAGAAAAGTTTCCATACATCATCTTGGACATGCTTAACATTTTCGATTATATCTTCAATTTTAACTTGAGAATCTTGTGTTGTATTTGAGGATAACTAAAAACAACCAAAGTCTTAATCAATTGCATAAATGGGATGGTTTCTAATTTGGTCTGTTTTACACACATTATGTACAAATCTAACTTCTTTATACAACCTAAGTTGTTCTCCTCCATAAACAAGAATAGAAGCATAAGACATGTCCATTTGAAGGGTCCCTCCTAATTTGGCACAACATGGTCTAGAAAGGAGCATCCCAAATTTTGGAGGAATATCAGTCACAACAATGTCTAACACTATGCTTTTTACTAGTATCTAGGCAAGAGTAACAACTAAGTCTTTTATCAGTCCAAGGCAGGGCACCCTTTTAGAATTGAAGGTGTAAAGGTCATGATAAGATCTAGTGATATCAAGATTTAGATGTTCCATTATAATTTTGGGCATTAGGTTATGTCACGCTCCAAAGTCAAGCATACAATTGTACAACATGGAATCATGGGCATTCAAGGTTACATAGAAAGGAGGGACAATCTCATCAGTCATATCTACACTGGGACCAAAGACTACTGATGGTTTCTCATTACATCTCCTTCAACATCTACAATTGTGTTTTCAATCCATTTTGTGACTTGATTCTTGTATCCAAGGTTCTTAGAAAGTTCATAAAGTGGAATAGGGATTTTTACTCTCTCAAGCTCCCTTTCAACAATGAAGGTGGTAAAAAATGTTTTATCGACGAGAGGAGTTTCAGTTAATTGATCCAAGCTTTGAATTGGAATAGTTTGGGTTTTAACAAATTTTACTTGAGGTTCAATGGAAACAGGATCTTCTGGAGGTTTTCCAGGTCCTTCCCTAGGCCTTAAATCATATCTCCTGTTTAACTTAGCAATTAGAAATTCTGAGAAGGCTTGATATTTGGATATTTGTGAATTTTTAGCATCTTCTTAAGATACTGAAGATTGTGTAAAGGGGACAATTGCATTATGTACAAAAGAGTTATCTAAGTTATTAATATCTTTAGTTAAGGTCGTGGTATTGTTATCAGATTGTTGATCATCGATCAATAAAGGTGTAGGAACTTGCTAATCATTACCAGGTCTTTGAAGAATTTGCAATTAATGGGTTCTTTTGTATTGACCTTGGTTTTGAGCTGGGGGCCTAACAATAGTTTGTTAGACTATTCTAGGTTGTGTTTCAATTTTTTAAATCCTATTAGAAAGGTTCCTATGAAAAGAAGTAATTTCATCAATTTTCTGATCTTCAAGTTTAGATTTAGAGGTGGATGAATCATCTATCTTAGCTTTCAATTTTATTTCTCCCTTTTTGGCCTTAGCCTTAAACTTACCAAAACCTGATCTGTTTCCTTCTACATCTATAGCATTTGTCTGCATGTCTTCTACGGTATTAGAAAATATTTTCCTTAGAATTATTGCAAATTCATCATCAAATGCTTTTGAAAATATAACCTTTGCGGCTGCTACTAGTGGTTTACAATCAACGGGCATTTTGTGATAGAGTTTGTTAAACCTTTTAATGAATTTAGCTATTGGTTCACTAGGGTGTCTTTTTAGTTCCTCAAATTTAGTGAAAAAGTAAACAAGATCTTTCTTTACCCCCCATTGGTTTTTGAAAATAGTTATAAGCTCATTCCATGTTCTAATTGAGTTAGTCCTGAGCTGCCCAAACCAGATCTTAACATTCTCTTCCAGAGATTGGACAAATAATCTCATATAAACATTTTCCTCTTCAATGTTCATATTCTTAGCAAAATCTAAGAAGGCTGATAAATGATATTCTACTCAGGGACCTATTTCTCCATTAAATCTTGGCAAGTGTTTTAGGTATCCATTAGGAAAATTTCCTAAATTTGTAGGAAGGACTAGAGCAACATACCTTGCTTGAAAAATGGGTCGAAAAGCCCTTACAGCTAGAGGAGTTTGAGGTGAATGAGTGGATGTTGATGGGGAAGAGGAAGATGATGAGGATGACGGTGACTTGATAGGAGTATTAGAATGTGGAGGAGGGAAAGAGGGAGGAGGCCTTTTTAAGGATATGAAAGGGGTCTTAATAACCCACTTATGAACTCTTGGTGGTAACTCTCCTTTACTATAAAACAAATGATTTGAATAGACATAAAATGTCTCTTCAATATTAGTTGAGGTTGATGGAATTGAATAATGAGTTGGAGTGATAAAGTCTTGGGGTTTGAATTCAGGTAAATGCAAACCTAATTCTTCCTTAGATGAAGGTGATTTGGAAGGGATGGAGGGGACTTGATATGATTCAAGTGAATGTATTAAAAAGGCTAATTGAATATCTACCCCTTTAGAATGAAGTTCAGAAACCGTAGGAGGTAGTTCAGTCCAATCAGGATGGGATGGTATTAATGAGAAAGGATCTACAGATGAGAGATCTGTTAGAGCCTAGATTGACCTCAGGCTGAATTGAAGTAATTCTAGGGTAACCACAAACCACGCTTAACCTAGTAGCTAGCCCTGCTAGGTCGAGAGAGGGCTCTCTCCTCATGGATCTTAGTCAAAATGACTGGATAAGGGATAATATTTTATGCTAGGTATAGTAGCTCAAGGGTTTTTATTGAATTTTTTGGTTTTTGTTGGATCAGATGGAGCTTGGCAATAGGGTCTGGGAAATTAGGTCAGAAATGCGGGGTGTTCTACGGGGCAAGGTAGGTATAGGATTTTACACTTGTAATTGAGTGAGATGAGATGTCTAAGGCTAGTGAGGAGCTGAGGAGGGCATGTATAGATCATGTATTCTTGTCAAAAAATAGAAAACATAGAATACTGAATGGTTTCTCAAGGTAAAGCACTATAAACAATGAATTCTACCTATCTATCTTGATATCATTTAGTTAGAAGCAGTGAAATAAATGATGGCACACATAAACATGTAAAAAAACTGATAACAAAAGAAGAAACTATGCAAAAACACCATACCATAGGTATCGCATAAAAATAGTTGCAACTCCTATTAATTTCCTTGCCAAACTACTTACAATGATGTACAACATTATTTAGAGCATCCAAGTGGATCCAACCCCTGCTAATGACAAAGAAAATACATAATATAGAGATAAAAACTACTCATCTTGACCATCAGGGGTCGAATTGATAAGAAGAGGGGTAGTTTCAACCATTTCCCAACTAAGAACTGGAATATAGGCAGTCAAACAACTTGCCTCTATAAGTAGGAAAACTGATTCATTAGCCTCAAAACCACCTCTAACTAATGAATCTACCTTCTAACATTATTTTACCATCACATTTACATGTCATGTAGTTAATTACATGAGTAAAATCATTCATGAGGAGAGAAAAAACAAATCCACAATCAAACTAGGCAAAATTTTGATTTTCTGGGCAAACTAGTCAAAAGCGCAGTGCCACCGTCAAAAGCACAACGCCAATTTCCACCTTCTTTTGGAGGCCTTCCCCTTAACAAAATTGAGCCCAAGATAGCTCATTAGAAATTTATTAAAGTCTATTTTTTGGGACAACTTGAATGTTTGAATTTGGAGTTCATTTGCCCCCTCAAACTGTGAATCTCCCAAGACTGCTTCTGTGTGTCCAAAAAGAGGCAGAGAGGTCATTTTTTGGTAGTTTTTGAACCTTTTGGCCACACAGGTTTGCTCCAAAACTTATGAAACTTTCCAGGGTGTATGTTCTCATGATGATGAATCCAAAAATATAAAATTTTCTCCATTTGATGCTCCAGGAAAAAGTGCAGCGCCACTGGCACTGTGCTTCTGGGCCAGTTTTCTATGTTGAAAATTTCAAAATTTGAAAAATGCAAAAGATCTTCAAAACTTGCCCAAATTTTGCATAGGACACCACCATCAACTACTTTGATGGGCTAGTGAGGCTTCAACTAATATTCTCAGCTTATCTTTCTCTTTCTTTCCCTCTAAGTCTCTCCTCAACCTAGCTTTAAGCTTCCTAATCCTCATACTACAGATTTTGTTGCGGGTCATGTAATGGTAGGCCATGTGTCGGAGCATATTATTATCCCTATTGGCCTTCTCAATAAACCATTCAAGATGTATGTTGAACCTCTCAAGCCATGTTTCCCTAACATTCTTAATCTCTTGCTCAATAGGAGTAAACTTCATGAGCCTCTTTGGCCATTTGCCTGTTTGCTTTAATCATTTGCAACTCCATGAGGACTTGCTTGTCACTCAATTGTTTATTTTCCTGCTCTAAATATGTGATGATATATCTACCCATTGCTATAGTGTCCATCAAAATTCGAATGTGTGCATCCTTTTCCATCATAAGTATGTTTTGAGTTGTAGTTTAATCTTAGCTTTCTAAATCAATGATCTCTACTCCATGATGGGTATGGTGTTGTGGCTCATCATCATGCTATTCTAACTAAAATTCCCTCTCTTGGTTATCATCCAAGTCATCCTCCAGTATCTTGTCCTTGCCTTTGCTCAGTTGCTCAACCTGTACCTGTTTTGCTGACAAAGAAGGCAAAGCCTCTTCCACACCTTGTGGAGGAAATGCCTGCCTAGCAGTTGCAAACAACTTCCTAGACCCTCTCTGTTATGTCACAAACATCGGTATCTCAACAATTTTTGTCTCTTGGTGTTCATCTCCTGTTTCCACAAGAGTTGAAGGCCAAACTGTCTCTTCATCATAGTCAGAATCACTTCCTTTGTCCATTGAACTAACTGTTTAATTGCACAAATGTTGACAATGTAGATGGGACAATGTAAATGGTGTGAAGGGAATGCCCTAGGGTTTATGAGTGAATTTATGTGGTTAGGAAAAAAATGGTAAGGGTGAAAGGAGGGTTTATGGGACTGAAATATAAATGATGAAAATTAAGTGAGGATGGAGGAAATGATAAGTGAAAGGTTTGAGTTTTGAAGCTAAACAGTGAAATGTACAAAGAGATTAGGGTTTTAGTGAAATGAACAAAGAGATTAGGGTTTTATGGAGGAGGATTAGGGTTTAGCAATAAGAATGAAGGAGAGGTTCAAAACATGAGATGTGTAATATAGACATTGTATAGGAGGGAGTACTTACTTGCAAAACATGAAATTGGAGGAAATTTTAGTGAAATTTGATGTTTGGAGTGATTTTTGCCTTTTTTGGCGAAAACAAAGTGCCACCCTATAGAAGCAGTGCTAACCCAGAAGTGCAGCACCTGTGCAATTTAACACTGGGTAGAAACTCCAGGAGTGCAGCACCAGGCTAGGAGTGCAGCGCCACTTTCCAGAAGCGCAATGCCTTTTCCAGGAAAATTTTGGAGGCCTTCCCAATGTTCACATTGGGCGTGAGATAGCTCATTGGAAATATTGTCAAGTATAATTTCTAGAACATCTTGAATATTTCAATTTGGATCCAATCTCCCAAGACTGGTCAAAATGTGCAGAATGAGGCTGCCAAAATGCATAGTTCTGTTGCAGTTAACTTTTGAAGGTCTTCTTCAACTCCCAATTGAGCTCATCATAGCTCATTGAAAGCTATTTGTGTCTAAGTATTAGTTTATTCATCAAGAAAGTCATTTGGTCATTTAATCTAAGATAAATATTTATTTTACCAAGGTCACTCCAGAGGTGCATTAACCCTCTTGATGCAAATGATGTTTTCGACATTTCTCCCAAACCATAAAACATGTCAAAAAAATAAAAGAGGTTTCCCTTCATAGTTCAATTAGGGACAAAAACCTCTCTCACGTTTTTCAAATTCATCTTTTCTTGCTCAAAAACATTGTTTGAAGAAAAACTGTCCCTTATGCGTGGTGAATGGCTTGTTCCTTGGAATGACTTTTCAACAAATGATGGAGAACTGATGTTTGATGATATGAAATGGCCTAATACCTTATGATATCCCTTATTCCCCTTCTACCTAGATATCTATGATCCCACACCCAACCCTAGCTCAGTGGGAGAGGAAGTTAGGGTTTTAGTGCTTGTTTCTCTTTCGCTTTTGCAGGTGACCTGATGCTTTAGAAACTTTGATTTTTTGTTGTGGCAGGTGCTTGGAAACATCACACGCTTAGGAGGAGCTTGGGAAAAAATACTACATATGGAAAAGATAAAATTACATCATAAATGAAGATAAAAACAAAATACTCTGTTTTCACCTCAAAACAAGTTTTGAGGTGAGAACTACATTCAGCTCTCAAATTGATAAATTATGACTTTACCAATCATTATTGGCCTCCTCATGTCATTACTGATCATTATTGGCATATAATCATTGAATTTGGACATGATTAAACCCTAAAACCTAATGACGCCAAACCCTAAGACCTAATGAAATAAACTGCTGAGTAAATCATGAACCGTGACTAAAATATATGAAAGAGGATCAACAAGTACAGATCATCAGGAAAAAAACTGGAATTAAACCCTACCATCAGTGAATCCATGATTTAATGGAATGAAAACTCATCAGTGTGGGACTCCTACTATGAAATACAAAAGAGAAAATTTTGATCACTGATGGCAATGTGAAGACATTGACACTCACAAGATCTTTAGGGCGTAAAGCTGAATATAAGGAAGAGGGTCTATGTCTTCTCCTAGAAGTGGCTCCCCTAATGAGTCTTTCTAGGTCTTGTAAGGGGTTAACAACCTCAAGATTAGAATATGATCTAGTGTGCTTAAAAGGAGCCATTTTTGACCAGTGGAATCTCCAAGTGAAAGATTTTGACCTATACCTCATCCTTTATTCACCTTAAAGGAAAGGGAAAATCTGGCTTTCAATACTTCTTTCCCCAGCAACGATGCCAGTTTGATGTTGTCCATTGAGATAACCTAAGGTCAAGTAGTTATGCCAAAACATCTATAATGTTTTGTTGATTTTGATTTAGTTGGAGGACCAATGTATGGAACATATTATAACAATAATGCACAACATTCTAAATAATGCTAGCAAGTACACAAAGGGTTGGTATTTAATTCACACAGTGATTTAAGTTTTTTTTATGTTAAGTAGAAGATGTAAGAAAATATAATTACTTTAGTTTCATACAAAAGATTAAATAGTCATAAGCTAGAAAACCCTAAATAAATGTTTGAAGATTAAACAAAATATACTTAAGATTATAAAGATTTTGACAATTTAATGATTTAGAGGGAGATACTTAAAAAAATAGTTCAGTAACCCATTCTCTTTTAATGATTATAACTTCATAAAGGAATTAAGAATAACTGAAACTCAGTTACACTTACCAAATTACCTTTATAAAACTTAAACATATGCAGAATTCATAATGAAAGATGCATTGGAAAAACTTACAAGAGAAACAAAACTGTGTGGAAAATAATTTAGAATCCTCTGCTTTATCATTAATGATCTAGAAAAGCTAGGTATATGGAATGGTTACAAAATACTTATGCAAGGGTGCAACTTTTAATAACTCGTACAAGAGAGTTATTTATACTAGTTTAGATAATGAACAAAATATCCCAAACTGATTACAAAAATAGCTTGAAAGAAAATAGGAAAAGAAAATTGTTGAATGAGGTGTCCCTATTAGGGAGGGAGTTGTTGATGACTGTTCCTTCAAAAATTTTTGTGTTGTCTTCTTGTTGGGGTGAAAGGTTAATCAATTGTCTTACATAATTTTTCCCACCTCTTCACTTGGTATCTCTAGATTTACCATTCTTCTAAATATCTCATCAACTTTGGTATATCTTTCAAAATTGGGTTTATTGAGGAAGAGATGTCCAACTTCATATTTGATTGTGAGGTCAGGGCTCAAAGCTTCCAGAAACTCTTTGCCAGTAATATGTCTTTTTATCCCTGCAAATTAACTGCTATCTGCTACAATAGTATATAAATTTTCACAGTAATCCTCCAATTTGACTAATTGATCATTTGATGACATTAACCCTGGTAAACCTTTCTTATTCAACATACTGAATTTAGAACGAAACCTTCAAACTACAATGTTCAAAGCTTCACATTTTGTTTTCAACTGAGTCAGTAGATTCTTTTTCATTAGGACTTTCTTAACTTCCAAAATAGTGGTTGTCCAATCTGGAATATATATTTCTTGTAATTATTGCTTAGTCTTAGTTTTTTATTACTTTGATCACTCTTGCTGCTTCTTTGGGTTTTGTCTTCAATGCTTCCCTCTGATTATCCATATTTGTCCTGCATCTGGAAATCAACTCTTGCTGCTCAAAAATGATTTGTATGGATGCCCACACTTATGTTATAGAGTGGATTATATTGGCTTGGGCCACAGTGTCTGCCATTAGAGTCTTACTCTCTAATTGTTTAAACTTGAGTTCTAACCTGTGTGATTTTTGCAATTATTCTAAATAGAAGGTGTCATTTTTTACCTCCTGTGACTCCAGGTTTTGGAACTTCTGGAGTAACTTTTCATTCTGTTGTTTTTGTGCCTGTAACTCCTGTTTTAACCTTTCTATTTCAACTATTGCTGATGATGAAGCAATGTCAGTGGAAGATGATTTTGGCTCTATATTTGCTATGGGAATTGTTGTTGTTGGGGTCACAAGAAACTGTGCTACAGTTTCTCTATTTTCTCTTCCATATTCTTGATCTATATGTTTTGCTCAATAATGAGCTTCAACATCTACTCCCTGTGTTGTTCATTTTCTGCCACCTTTCTAGTTGTTGGATCCTCAGTTGAAGGCAATTTTACTGTTTCTTCAAGGCTGCTATCTCTGTATTAGTTTTCTTGAGTATTTCTTCAATTTCTTTATAGTATTGGGGATCATATCCAATTTTAACAATAATATCTTCTAAAGATTTTGTTTTGTTATCTTTAGCTAAAGATGACAATTTTTCAATCTTAAGTTATGACTGCACCTTTGACAAGACAATCATGATCTTAGAAAGAGTCATGGCAGTTGTAATCATGGTTGAAAATAACATTTCAATTGATTGCTTATGCAAATCTATTTGATCAATAGGATGTATCTGGTTTACATCAAATGAAAATATGGTCTTCTTATAACCTTATGTGGATTTGGGAAATGGAATCTAAGCCTGCAAAAATGCCATTTGCATGCTTCCTCTTTCACTATCAAAGGCAGAGAGAACTCTGTGCTGAGAAGTGGATATCTATTTCCAAAAATGACTGTACATTTATGACTTGAGATTTTCATTATTTTGTTTAATTTCCAGAAATCTTGAGAAGATACTAGTATCTTCTGTTGAGCTGATCTCTATTGAATGAAAAATCTCCATAGGTTTGGTTGAAGAAGGAGTTGAAGAAGTAGAAGGAGGTTTGGGATCAATGGTCCCTGCTGATGAAATATCTTCTAAATATACAAGATCAATTATTTCTGGTGGCTTTCTCCCTGATGACATTGACAATCTGGTGTTCAATTTATTTTGTAGTGTAGAATACTCTTTAATTGATTCTATAGTTGATTGAGTTTCCTCTATGGCTCTTTTGTGTTGAGTACTTTGAGTGAATGGAGTACTGACCTGTGAAGTGGTTATAACTTGTTCATCTGCTTCTAAGAGAGTTCCTTCAAACCATTGCTCTTGGTTCATAAACTTCTCCAATTCTGGCCTGGGAGTGTGATTGTAAGGTATTTCCTTCAATTGAATTCTTAGGGCTAAAATGATCCCAAAAAGATCAGAAGACTAGGTGAAGCTTGGATGGAGGTTCATATTCTTCAACAATTTGTCTGCTTCTATGCCTTCAGACCTAGTATTATAGATGAATGTCCCTACCTTGGATTTGAGTTTGAACTATGAATTTTTCTTACCTGAGACAAAATGGAGTTCATCCATATTTATCATCTTCCTTATGTAGTCCAGTGAGAATATCCTCATTGGCACATACTTAGGCAATTTGTATGGAGCTAACTCATTATGATATATCTTGATTTCAATGTAGTTCTGGTACAGATACTAGTCACCATTCTTGGTCTATTCAAATAGGTGCAATGTTTTCTTAATTTCTTCTCCAATTCTGGGCTTTGCCTGGCTATTAAGCAATTAAAGAACTGGAAGTACAAAATAATCTATAAACTGAGAGAATGTAAACTTTGATGATGCTGCTCTAACTAACTTTGTCCAATGAATCACTAATTGATTCACTCCTTGCTCATCTTGCATGTTAAACTGAATGTGTAATGAATCTCCCTACTGAAAAAATCAAATGAATTATGACTGAGCTATATCTGAACACTCCTTGTGTGGCAAAATTCATAAATTGTTCATGTATATTATCAGTGAGGAATTGGCTATAATTATACATGAAGGCAAGTTGATATTCCTTATTGAAAATGGAAAAGAATCTAATGATGGATTCATCAAGAAGTTGATCATTTTTATAGCCTAAGATGTATGACAGTAGGGAGATGATATGTCTAGTGGCTTCAGGGAACATAGAAGATGAATAAGGTGGGTTTCTCTTGGGTAATTCAGTATGTTTTGGCAGAAAGAGTTCAAAAAATAAGGGCTCTTTGTGGGAAGGTGAGTTTATTATAATGATCCATGAGAGCTACTCTGAAAAATAGCTGAGGGAGTCAGATGAAGGTATCATTAGCATTTTTTTTATACTCTGAGTAGTAATGGTGATCAAGATGTTTCCATTCTGAGTCATTGTTATTCTCTGCACAAGATCATACTTGGCTTGATACCAAGTGATAAAATTAGGGAAGTAATGAATTTTGGGAAGGGGGAATAGGGGAAAAAGTGTCTCCCAGAAACGAATGGGATCTTCCTTATCTGTGTATTGTTGCTTTATCCATAGATGCAATTCATGTGAAATCGAATTCACATTCACAGTCTGTGACTTTGAATAGGGAGTCTGCAAGGGGAAGATGATCCAAGTTGATCAAGGTTGTAGATGGATTCTCTTCTTCAATAGTTTTCAGTGTTTTAGTTTTTGGGACCATCTTTCTGTAGGGGAGGAAATAGAAAAATGGATTCAACTGAAGGATGAATAACATGAAAAATATAAATAGGGTGATTAGAGCTTTTGGTGAAATGGATCAAAGCAGAAAAGTAGTAAACAGTAGAGGCATGGGCTATTTATAAGTAGAATTTAGCTTAATTTACCCTTTAAAACTTGACCCTAGGCAATTTATTATAGAGGAGCAGGTTTAATTTTCCAATGAGAGGGTAAAATGGTTAAATGAGGCTAGCAACGAGATGAGAGCATATGGCACAACAATTTTATTACATGGCAGCTTATGAGTGGATGAGGGATAGTGGACGGGTATAGATTTATGACGTGGAGGTTCCATATGGAGAAGGGTGTGACGGGTGGATGATATGGCGCGGGGGTGCGGTGAACCATTGGAAGGATAGAAACCACTGGTGGGATTTTAGCGGGGCGGGTGAGGCAGTTTACGGTTTTAGGTTTTGGGGGTCCAAAATGCTACAGGAGTGACATGTAGCAAATATAGGTGGCCATTGAAACAAATTTTCAGACCCTCCCCCGCGTTAATGGGAAACAATTGAAGGTGGGCTTAAATGCTACCTCCATTGCTTATCTAGGCAACATTGATCATGTTTGTTGAAAAGTGTTAGGTGCTTATTTGGTGCTGATCTAACGTTTTGTCATTTTGCAACTTTAGACAATTAAGGGCCTTTTCCTTTTATAAACCTTATGGTAAAAGGAAATTAAACTTCAAAATGAAAGGTTAACTTTTGTAATCAAGCTCAACATACTTTTATTGGTGCATTTAAACTAGTTGTTTGAAATTTATTTGATTTTCAACTAAAGCAATGTTTTTGTTCTTTTATTTTCTTGCCTAACATTTTGGATGGTTTTCCCTTCCTTTTTTAGGGCAATCTAACCTATCATTTTTCCTGATATGGACATGATATAAAATATTCCTAACATTTTATTTTGTATTTTTTGTTTTGTCCATATCCTAACTTAACATTTTAACATATGATATTTTTATTTTTCTAATATGCTAACTTATCAAAACCAAAATTGTTACAACAATATGCTTGGTTCTCACTTATGTTGTTGATGCTGACAGATGCTTATGGGGCATATCCTATATGGTGTATGATGATTGCTGATGACTATCATGGCGTTATTGAGGTCTTTGGACTTGGTTATAAATGCCATATTTGTCCCTTGATGTAAAGATCATGTAAAGACCTATGTTATAAATCATTGAAAAATTCAGTCATGTATGGACTATTGTGGTCAAGTCATGTAATCCTATCATTTTGGGCATGTGATGTAATGTTGATTCGAATATGTAACCCCATTGTGTTGGGTGATTAATGTAAGCATGAGAAATTTGTGATAGGAAAGGTCATGTATAGTTCAATCATAGAGTCATGTACTTCTTTGTATATCTTCAGAAAATTATGCATGTGCTCAGAAGGAGCATGGTCAGTATTCAATGTTCATACTCATTAGATCAGATCTACAACGCTCATGTCAACAAAGGGAAAGAAGCCTCCATTCAAGATTGGTCAAAAATTTGTTCTTGATGTCAAAGGGGGAGAGAATCTTGGTGTTTGGAGAATTCTTGGAGGCTTGGGAGAGAAACTTGGTACATCTACAAATGTGTTTATAGGTATCTACAAGTGGTGGTGACCAAACAACAAAGTGGTTGCCATCAATTCCAAAGAGGGAGATTGTTGGCATTATGAAAAATGTGTTGTCCTTGATAGAAACCTACTTAATGAAGATGTCAAAATGATGGTAGTAGGATGAGTAGTCAGGCCAGTACATATGTGACAGAAAAATTGGACAAAGGAATATTAGTCTAGAGATAGAGGAATGATAAAGGTAAAATTTGAGGAACTATATGCTAGTTTTGTGAAGCAAAGCCACATACGTATGTAGGTTTAGTGAAGAAAAGTCACATACAGTTTCTGCACCATGGCATTCTAAATAACAGGGCTCTTTACCATGGTATTGGCCCACAGTAATGAGCACGATAGTGGATATTTGATCCCGTCAAAGAATACCATTGACATAAATAAGGGTTTGACCCATGGTATTGGCTAAGGCCTAAGCTATATAAGGAGATGGAATCAAAGTGTTTAGGGGGGATGAGGTGGGTTATTGATGAATTATTTGATCTAAAATAGGTGTGCACCTGAGAGTGTGATGATGGATTAGATATTATAGATTTGAAATGACTACACATTCAATAATCTGTTTATGGGTTGATAGATCTATGATGATGATGTTATTATGTTTGTCATTTACAGTGTATGCCATGATTTGGGTTTGATTGGTGTTCTATTGTGCAGAGAAGTTATGATTAAGTAGTTGCAGATTTGTATGTAGGTTTTCTTCAGAAATATTGCGTACATATGCAAATCTTCTTCTTGGTAGTCGTGTATCAATTTTGTAGTATGGACAGATATGTATGCAGGTATGCTTCTTGAAAGGTGCTTACATATGTGGAAGTGTCTTATAAGCATCACATATATCTAGTAGGGTTTTGTTGTATATGATGTATGATCAGTCTTAGTGTGCTCAGTTTTGTCTATTGATGGTCTTTCATGATAATTTGTGTTTAAAAATGGTGGTTGAGATTGAATTGATTATGTTATGAAATGTTGAATAGTAATGATTCTATTATGAAATGGTATTTATTTTGTTTAGAGATCTATGACAAGGTCAATATGTGTTTCAATGATTGATTACAGTAATGCAGTGATTCATTTTCAGTGTTTTGAGATCTGTACATGGGATATCTGAAGAGAAAGTGCATATATACATGGGTATGGATCATAACAATAGCGTATATATTCTAACATAAGATTGACCAGATTTTGCAATGACAAGATCTAGTTTCTATGATGAACAGTAAGTGGTTTGACAATCTGATGAAGATTATCTAGTGATTTGATACCATGATTAGTTTCAATTTGTTATTCGATATTGGGCTTAATTGATGGTAGTGGGTCTAGTCTGAAAATTTGATGAAACATGGCCTGTAGATTTATTGTTTTGGTTCAAGTGGATTCATATTGGAGCCTTCAGTGAGGAAGTCGAAGCTTCCTTCTAGTGGTAGCTGGTAAATCTGATCAGGGGGTTGGAGCTCCCATTCAGTGGGTGTCGGTAAATGAGATCAGGGGGTTAGATCTCCCTTCTAGTGGGTGCTGGAGAATGAGATAAGGTTGTAGCCTTCTACAGGTGGGTGAATGCATGCTGGTATGAGTCTACACCAATGCAAGATTGTAATATATTTCTCTTTAAAATAAAAGAAGAAGACAAATATGACAACAACGATGGTTTTTTCCCACAATGGGTTTCCACCTAAAAATTTTGGTTTTGATGTGTGTTAACGTATTCATTATGTGTGATGGATTATTATGTTCGTACTACACATGATTACTATTTAATTATTGTACTGATGCACTCATTCAAGTTAAAAGTTTAGTTAAGTGGATATACGCTACTTATCCTCATCACAATCGCGTATATATGTTGGTTAACTGAATTAAAGTCATGTAGAGAAATATGAATAATAAATTGAAAGTTTTTATTGAGTTTTAAGATGATGATTCACCACCCGATCTCCAACACATCCCCCCCCCATCTCAGTATTTTTCCCAACATAGAGATAAAAATTATATCCAACTTTAAATTCTTTGTTAACTTTGCTCTTATCTTCACGTCTCTTTTCACGATCTTGGGCTACCTTCAACTTATGTTTGATCAATAAAAAATATTTGTCCATCTCTTGTAACATATTAAGTACAAGAATAAATTTATCCGTTCAATGATTCCAACTAATGGGAGTATGACATTTCTGGCCATGCATTGCTTCGAAGGGACTACTCTTCAATGATTCATAATAGCCATTGTTATAAGAAATATCTATCAATGGAAAATATTAGTCCCATCTACTTGGTCTACTTATTACATGCATACAGAGCATGTCATCTATAATATGATTTATCCATTACATTTTTCCATCTATCTAAGGATGATAAGTTGTACTGAATGCTATCTCTTTCCCAATTCCTTCAAACAAGGATTTCTAAAATACTGAAGTAAATTTAACATCTCTATTAGATACAATTACCTTTGGCATGCCACATAACATGATTTCTTTAACAAATATCTCAGGAATGTCAATTATTTATGAGTGGACTTCACTGGAAGCAAATTAGCATGCTTGCTTAAATTTTCCACCACAACCATGATAGAATCATGTTGTTTACTTCCTTTGGGTATTCCAGTGATAAAATAAATGGTTATAGTCTACCATTTCTTGGAAAATGTTGAACAAACTAGTTGGATGTTTATGTTTAGCCTTAACTTGCTAACATTTCAAGGATGTAGCAATGTATTGAGTGGTATCTCTCTTCATTTTGGGCCAATAATAATGCTTCCTTACTGCTGTTATCATTTTCTGATATCTTGGGTCTTCGGACTATGGTTCTTTATGAAATAAATCCATTATCAACTTCTTTAATTCCTTGGAATTTGGAACATACAATATTTTTTAATAAGAAAACATTCCATCCTATGTTAGTTGATATCCTATATAACTGAAACCTTCTTTTCCTTACTGCAAACATTCCTCAATTTGTTGAGGTATTCATCATGCTATAAGGCAACTTTTATGTTGGGATAGGGTCCCTAGGGTCAATTTTGGGTTAGTTTAATCAATTTTTGAGTAGAATTTTGTAAAGAATGTAAAGTCTCCATGAAAAGTGGAAGGAAAGTGCACAACTAAATAGGAGTCAAAGGGGCTTTAGCCCCTTGTATGGGTGAGTGAAAGTATGGTTTTGAGACTCACCCATAGGCTACGGGCCATGGTATTGTAATAGAAAAGCTATAAATATTTGAGTCATAGCGAGTATAGAGAGATAACTTTTGGTGAAGAACAAGTGTAAGGGAAAAGTGTTATGGTAGGAAAGCTCTATTTCCTATAATTAGGTGAAAGGGGAGGGCTCCTACATCTGAGTGCGCAGAGACTTGGGCAAGTCTATAGTTGAGTGAGAGGTCCCTTGCAATTGGGTGTGCAGGGTGGTGTAAGAGTATGTAATTTGAATGCAGAATCTAATAAATACTGATTTTGGACAAAATTTATTGCATTTGTTCCTTATTCTTATCTCTATTTAAGTTTATGCGTTATCACTTAATGATTTGTTTTTGTGAAATAAAGTGTGTTTTTTGTGTGAATCTGTTGAATATTTAATATGAATGAAGTAAGTGATGAACTGTTTTCGTGAAGGTACTAATTAAATCTATAAGATAACTGTTCGAATCAGGTAGATCTGCATGAAGGAAGATGTAGGGTTATTATTTTCTAAGTGAAAATTGTGATTCTCATTCTTTTAGGTTTGGTAAGCCTGATCGTAGACCTTCGTGAAGGTCTGGAAGCCAATTGGATAGATTTTTGATAGTGGACCATAGGAAGATATGGATCTACACGAAAGCAGATCTAAGCTATAAGGGCATCATAATGCACATCACATGGTCTCTGGATACAAAAACTTGGTTCTATCATCCCCCAATACTACTTTGGGTGAGACTGCAGCTTGTGCTATGCAAGTTGTTGCTGAAAGGGCCAACAATTAGAGTTTTGTTGGTTGGAAATAATAACTTTGAACTTGGTTCAGCCCCCCTTAAGCCAACAAATGGTTCCTTTGCTAAGACCAGGATTTGTCTAAGATATGTGTGATAAATGGTTTCCTACAAAGAATGAGATTGAGAAGTGGATTGATCGAAGAGTGCACACATTTGTGGCTAAAGAGAATATGAGTCCTAAATTTTCTAAGGACCAATGATTACAAAGATATTTATACACAGATGAAACCAAAGCATTCTCTTGTTTCTTGCCTAACGAACTACACGAATGGTTGTCTAAATTGGTGGATAGTCAAGGGGCGTGGAGGCTTGACGACCCTATAGTGTGGAGTCCGGAACTGGTGTGATGTCTGAAAGCATCAGGAAGCAATATCTCGCAGGCCATGGATCATTGGATTGATCATACACTTGGAAGTTTTGTGATTGAGTTCGCGATCGATAAAAATATAATCTATAGCGAAGCAGAGCATAAGCTCTTTTAGGGACCACAAGGTAAGTATTTGAAATCATTAAAGACTTGGATTAAAATGTTGTTATGTGAAAAAAGGGTTATCTAGTTAACTTGATGTTTGGGGCTACGTGAAGTGGGAATTGATTTAGAAGAAACAAAGGATCGAGCTCAAAGTATAGACTTCTCATTGAACCCCCTTCAAGTGATGACGAAGGGACAATGCTGACTACACCATGAAGTGAATTTCAATTAATTAAGCAGGGTATCCCAAGGATACCTCATCGATCCACTCCACGTCCATGTCCACGTCCACCTCATATGCCTACACCTTCACCTCCACCTCCACCTCATATGCCTACACCTTCACCTACACCTCCACCTCCACCTCATAAGCCTACACCTTCACCTCTACCTCCACCTCCACCTCATATGCCTACACCTTCACCTCCACCTCCACCTCATATGCCTACACCTTCACCTCCATATCCACCTCCACTTCCACCATTCAACATGATGAACATGATGAAGGTGCCGGTTTTCAAAGGGGTAGGAAGCGATGACTCCAAACAATTCTGGTTTGTTGCAGGAGCTGTATGGATGACATAGCAGATTATGGATGATAACATCAAGAAAGTGTAGTTGGTCACAACCTTACAAGATTGAGCATTGACATGGTACATAAAGTATTTCACTAACAACCCCACCATGATGTTGGCAAAAACCTAGCAATATTTGAATATGGAGTTTAGAAAGCCTAAGTCAAAGGCGTAGTCGACGACTAAGTTTAAATAAATTCGACAAAATATAGATGAGACACCTTGGGATTCCAATCAAGGGGTGAAATTCTTGATCAGGCAAGCCAGTATGGTGATTACATATTCCCAGCATCACGATTGGTATATAATGTCTCTCCTACCACATTTAAGAGTGTCACTGTCACAAAAAAAGATAACAACGGAAGCAAAAGCCTTAGAAATTGCAATGAGGCTGGACGTCTTGCCCAAATAGGATATAGACCTTGGAGTGCAAATTTTGAAGAAAGGAAAGGAAGTCTAGTCGGAGGTGCACACTGAAGTTTGTTACTTGAAATGCAAGGGCCATGGGCACGATAAGGACCATTTCTAGTCTATA
The DNA here is from genome assembly GCA_000404065.3 of Pinus taeda. Lineage (NCBI taxonomy): Eukaryota > Viridiplantae > Streptophyta > Pinopsida > Pinales > Pinaceae > Pinus > Pinus taeda. Next base: position 195,611 of record APFE031057661.1, on the reverse strand, counting down.
AGAACTATCTTATAGGAGGAGGGAATGTTCCCCTGAAACTAGAGAATAATGTTGGGCTAAGTGTGGGAGCTATGCCATGGTGCACTATTTTTCAGGTTATAGGACAACATGCCATTGATAATTTCCATTTACTATAGAATTTTGTATAGACCTCTCAGCAGTTGAATTGAAATTGGTGTAAATATGTAGGTCATGAGGACCACCATTGTAGGAGTTATGAGCCGGTGATGGATAGAACCTCTCCCTACTGAATGCAGGAAAAAGATTGACCTCAGGATCAGGGTGTAGGAGCAGTGCACAGAGGATTCCATGGTTGAGGACGAGGAAGAGGCAGCAGAGCTGGCTGAGTCCATGGGAAGATAATTTTCTATAATTGTGGCGAACCAGGACACTTCGCGGCAAGATTGCACAAAGCCCACGCATCGTCATGTCAATATTGCAACAGTTTGACCATGTGATAGAGGAGTGTCCAATCCTTACGGAAAATATGCAAGAAAAGAAGACACAGCCCCAACAGCCTACACAAAACATCCAAATGATGAGGGTAGAGCCATGCGAAGAAGATCATAGCATAAATATAGTAACGAGAAGTGGTCTGTCCATTGGTGCAGATAAGGCCAAGCAGCCTCAGCTTGATGGGTGGGTGCTCAAGGCTATTGAGAAAAAAGGGACTTTGACCTTAATTGCAGTAAAGAGACCTTCATGGAAGAAAATAAGAACTTCACTGAGGCCTCAACCTTAGGAAGCCAGGAGAAAATGCCAGAAACGAATACGACATAAGAGGTAGATGCTTTGGTATTAGCTACTTTTCTAAAGACCTGTATGAAGTTACTGCGCAATAAGAAAATAGTAGAAGGGCTGATAGAATTAATCAACAAGTGCGTAAATAAAGAAAGGACCCCTATTGAATAGTGCACCGTGAGAAAATTGGTAAGCATAAGAAGCGAAAAGGGTGGGAGATGAGGCTGACTGTGCAAATAGGAGAATATGAAATGGACCAAGTAATCCTAGATTTGGGATCTGATGCAAATGTCCTTCTTGAAAATATTTGGGAAATGATGGGGACACCTATGTTGTAGTGGTCTCCTATTCATCAACGCATGGAAAATCAACAAAAGATTATTCGGATGGGCTGCTTATATGGTGTAATGGTAGACATTGAAGGTACAAGCATGCTGGTTGACTTTGAGGTCATTGAAATACTGGATGATAGTAACCTGTACCTCGTGCTACTAGGAATTGAGTGGGATTTTGATATGGACACAATAATAACCTTGAAGAAGCAAAAGATGACATTTGAAAGGAAGTCACTCAGTGTGGTAGTACCACTAGACCCTGCTGAGGGAGCACGTTATACTAAACCTGTTCGTGGCTTTGTGGAAGAAGATGATGACCTAGATTACATATACAAGATCAAAACATGAAATCGATCAATCCGATAGCTGATGGACAAATTGCGTGGGACAGGGATAGTTATTGCACCTCAGACGTGGATGAAGAGCTTGAACACTAGCGGAATCATTTGCATGAAGTATCTATGCTCCATTGCAATATGATGACCAAATCACTGCGGTGTGTCTCAACTGAGGTAAGGAATATTCCACATTATGATGGTTCGACTCATGTGGATATGTTTTTATATGAATTTGAAAGGGAAGTACCTGAAGCACATCACTTCCAAGCACTTGAGTTAGCATTGCATGCTATGTCTGCCCATTGGTTGGGTACACACAAGGAGAGCTTCGCCAGATGGAAGGAATACAAAAGAATGATGAGATTACAGTTTGGGTATGCTGATACCTAGATGACAGAAAAGTACAGCGGGAAGGATGATCCACATGATCATCTAGCATGATGGACTAAGGCCTGGGGAATGAAGCCACAACCAGAATGGGTGCACATTTTTTGTCATACATTGGGTACAATCCTGTTGAACTAGTATTTGGAAATGGAGCTTCACCATGGGACAAATGAATAGGATATATTAAGAGAGAGTTTCTTATTGACTTTCAACTTTGAGGATGGGTTTGAATGCATTGATGAAGTGCTCCAGGAAATAAAACAAGCTATATTCAGAATGCCTAAGGAACCAGTTGAATGGGCTCAGCCGGATTGGAGTACACAGCTATGCCATGCGCTGGAATGTTACAATGTGGCTGCTAAAGAGGAAGAAGAAGACCCATGGAATATTAACATTCCAGAGATGGACGGACAGTGTGAAGTAGAAGTACCGAAAGTAGAAAACTCAGATATATCAAAACCTTTGAAAACTAGACAAGTAAATATTTCATCTGAAGCAAAACCTAAGTTCGGGGGGATAAGAGACTATTGGGACATAGATACACTCAATAAGGTGGCTGAAATACTATGTGAATACCAAGATCTATTTCCCGCAAAATTTACGGATTTGAAGGGGATCGTCAGAGATTTGGGTATTATGAAGATTACGTTGAAACCAAATGCGAAGTCCGTTAAGCAAAGACCTTATTGGATCAATCCGAAGTATAAAGAAAATGTATGCCATGAGCTTGATAAGATGTTGTATGCTGATATTATTGAACCAGTAGAGGAATCTGATTGGGTGAGCCCAATGGTTGTCGAAGAGAAGAAACAAAAAGGTGAAATTAGGATGTGTGTAGATCTAAGAAAGTTGAATGATGCATGCGTGAACAATTTATTTCCAACACCATTTAGAGATGAAGTATTAGAGAATGTTGGTGGACAAGAGGCTTATTCATTTACTAATGGATTTTAGAAATACCATCAAATAAATATTGCACCAGAAGATTGAAGAAAGACAACCTCCATGATGTTGTGGGGTTGCTTTCAGTATACGGTAATGCCATTCGAATTGAAGAACACACCTGCAATCTTCTCCCAGGTAGTAATTGTGGTGTTTAAGGAATTTATTTTTGGAGATTTATTTTGTTGATTGGACTATGTTTGGGTTGGTAAAGCACCATGTTGCAAGTCTGCGCCTTATGCTGGACACATGTCGAAGGTATTAGATCACACTGAATTTGAGGAAGTGCATATTTTATGTGCCCTTTGGAATTTTTCTTGGCCATTTAGTATGTAAGCAGGGATTGATGGTGGACCCTACGAAGATCACTGTGATTGTGAAATTGGAAGCTACCCATAATGTAAAATAGTTGCACGTGACCTTGGGGCACACTAGGTATTATAAAAAGTTTATCAAGGCATATGCTCAAATACTGCACTGATGGAAAATTTATTAAAGAAAGATGTGATGTTTTGTTGGGATGAAGAATTTTAGTGGAGTTTGGATGTCTTGAAGGAAAAGATGGTGATTGCACCAGTTTTGGTATTTCTAGACTGGAAAAAAGGATTGCATGTGCATGTAGATGCTTCTTGTATTAGTCTCGGTGCAATATTAACACATGTATGAGAAGGAGACATTGATCATTTGATAGCCTTTGCGAGAAGAAAGTTATCAAAGGCTGAGAATAATTATTCCACTACAGAGTAAGAAGGGATGGCGATGATCTACTTGTTGCAAAAGTTTCAACATTATTTGTTGGGTGGAAATTTTAAAATGTATACAGATTACTGCGTGATGAAGTACCTACTCAGTAAGCCTATGTTGGGGGCGGGGAGAATCTACCGATGGTTACTGTTTTTTCAAGAATATGACTTTGAAGTGATTGTGAAGTTTGGAAGGATGAATGCAAGACCTGACCACTTTTCAAGGATTGAAATGGGCGAACAACCAACTAGTTTGGAGGAAGGACTGATAGACACATAGATCTTTGTGGTGTGCATCATAGATGATATTTTGCTAATATCATTTAGTTTGTACAACTATGGAAGCATGTTCCATGCAACAGAAGAAGGAATTAGTAGTCCGCTCTATAGATTTTTCTGTGATTTCAAGTCACTTGTATAATATGAAAACATATGAAATACTATGAAGGTATGTTCCAGAGTTTGAATGTGCTAGTATCCTCACTGAAGCACATGGAGGAGTGACAAGAGGACACTACGTAAGAAAAGTGATTGTGCAAAAGATTTTGCGTGCTGGGTTATGGTGGCCAACATTACATAAGGATTCTAAGGCATACTCAAAGGTGTGTGATGCTTGCCAAAGGCCGGAAATCCTTCGCAACAAGATGAATTGCATTTAAATCCTCAGTTTTCATTGTAGGTATTTGATGGGTGGGCTATCATTTCATAGACCCAATACAACCACTAGGAAAGAAGGTGGGTGCGCGTATATTATTACTGCAATAGAGTATTTGACTGGATGAACGGAAGAGAAACCAGTGAAGGATTGTATAGCTATCACTGCTGTGAAGTTTTTGTTTGAAAATTTCTTAACATGGTTTGGATGCCCTAAGGTGTTGATGAGTGATAGGGGTACACATTTCTTGAATGAAATGATCATCATGATTCTTGAAGAATTCTAAGTATACCACCAAAATATCATGTCCTATCACCCACAGGTGAATGGAACAGTGGAAGCATTTAACAAAATCTTAGGGAATGCATTAACAAATGTCTCCAACAACCAGAGGAATGACTGGGATGTGTGCATACCGACAGTTCTATGGGCATATGGGATGACTTGTAAGAAGTTGACTGGCCAAACATCATTTAGGTTGGTCTATGGGATTGAAGCAGTGATTCCTATGGAGTACATTGTGCCATGTCTACATATTTCAGCTTTGATAGAGATGGTGAATCACAAGACCTTGGAGGAACAGCTCGCACAACTGATGGCATTGAAAGAGGATCTCTTTCTTGTTGGCTTTCACTAGCAAGTCCAAAAGGAACGAGAAAAAGCATGGCATGATCGACATATTAAGTTGCACACTTTCAAGGTGGATGATTTAGTGTTTTTATATGACAGTAAGTTCACAAAATTTCTAGGGAAATTTCAAATGCACTGGTTAGGATGATATGTTATTAAGGAGATCACAGATGGTGGCGCAGTTCAGCTCGTGAATCTGAATGGTGAACTATTCCCTCGGAGAATGAATACAACCAGGTTGAAGTTGTATATAGGGGATCTTTCCCCTGTGTAAGACTACATGGAAGCATAACAATCTTAGTAATCCAGGCAGCTACAAGGGATTGCAGGACTATAAACTATGTTGCCCAATGAGGAGAAAAATATAAGGAGGCTATGTGACAGAAATTGGCTTTTGCAGTCCATGATTCAAAATATGAGATAGGAAGAGTCACATTTGACTTTGAGATGAAGATAGTAGAATTACAACTGAAGCTACAACCGACTACCTTGCTAGAGGTTAGGGAGCAGCACCATGTAGCTATTAAGGAGCATATGAATACATTGGAGATTGCAGTTAAAGGTTGTGATTTTATTTTTAACTAGGCCATGGAATTATGGGATACTTTTTAGGAGGAACCAAACTTGCAAAGGTTGAGTACAGAAATCAGAGAGGCCTAGTAGAAATATGATGAGATTAGGGTGACTGTGCACACATTGGCATCAGTCTAGCGCTTCATGCCCCTGTAGGAAGGGAAGCTGATACAGGCACAAGTATTGGAGTTGCAGCAAAAATAGTAAGTGTTAAAGGTTCGACTTCAAACTTGGACAAAAGAGATCAGCCAAATTTCTTAGACCATTAAGGAGATGCTGAAAGCTCTACAACTGACTCATAGGACCATGCAGCCTATGGTAGAGGGACCAACTATAGAAAAGCTAGTCGAAGAGGTGAGGAAGGCTGCAATAGAAAGTATCGTGGAGCTGAATACATTGAAGCAACAATTAAGTGAGCTCCACCACAAAGTTGAGAAGCGATATGAGTGAGTCGAGGGTGAGTCACCATATTTGTGTTGGGGGCTTGCTGGGATAGGGTCCCTAGGGTCCATTTTGGGTTAGTTTAATCAATTTTTGAGTACAATTTTGTAAAGAATGTAAAGTCTCCATGAAATGTTGAAGCAGAGCGCGTACCTAAGTAGGAGTGAAAGGGGCTTTAGCCCCTTGTATGGGTAAGTGATAGGATGATTTTGAGACTCTCCCATTGGGTGCAGACAATGGTATTGGAATGGAAAAGCTATAAATATTTGATTCATAGTGTGTATAGAGAGATAACGTTTGGTGAAGAACAAGTTTAAGGGAAAAGTGCTAATGCAGGAAAGATTTGTTTCCTGTAATTAGGAGAAAGGGGAAGGCTCCTGTAGATGAGTGCACAGAGGCCTTGGCACATCTGTAATTCAGTGTGTGGGCCCTTATAACAGGGTGCACATGGTGGAAGAGTACGTAATTTGAACATTGAATCTAATAAAGGCGGATTTTGGACCAAATTTATTACATCTGTGCCTTGTTCTTATCTTTGTTTAAGTTTATGCATTATCACTTAATGATGAATTAATGTGTGTTTTTTGCATGAATTTGTTGAATCTTTAATATCTATGCATGAAGTGACCGATGAACAGTTTTCAGGAAGGTAGTAACTAATTTTTTTATGATAACAATTCAAATAAGGTAGATCTACATGAAGGTAGATCTAGGGTTATTATTTACTAAGATAAAGTTGTGAGTATACTTATTTTAGGTCTGGTAAACCTGATCGTAAACCTTCACGAAGGTCTGGAAGACAATTGGTTAGAGTTTCATCAGTGGACTATAGGAATATATAGATGTGCGTGAAGGTAGATCTGACCTACAAGGGCATCAAAATGCACATCACAGGGTCTCTGGATGTAGAAACATGGTTCTAGAATCCACCAATACTGCTTCAGACGAGACTACAGCCTACACTATGTAAGTTGTTAGTGAAAGGGTCAACAATTAGGGTTTTGTTGGTTGGCACAAATAAGTCTGAACCTAGGTCAGGCCCCTGAAGCCAACATTTTATCATAGATTTCAAGATAGTTTTTGTGGAACTAGTTGTTGCAGTCTGATTCTCTTGCAAACTTCAACTTATAGAATCTACCAAATTATTTTCCATGCCTTTGTTATGCCTAATTTTGAATTCAAATTCACTAAGTAATGATATCCACCTAGCTTGCCAAGAATCTAAGCAAGACTACTGAAATGAATACTTCATTCCATTGTGATATGACATCAAAATAAATATACTCCCAAGTAGATAATGACACCATATTTTGAGTACATGAACAATGGATGCCAAAGAAAATCATGAGTCACATAATTCCTCTAATGCTCATTCAATATTCTAGACTCATAGCATATCACATACCCATCTTGCATGAGAAATCCATCAAGTCCTTCCTTTTAAGCATTAGTGCACACTAAGAACTATTTGATTGGGTTTGGAATTGTTACCATAGGTGCATGGTAAGTAAGCATATTAGTTGCTGAAAAATTTCTTCACATTTTTTGGACCAAACAAACTTCACCCCCATTCTCTACAGTGAAGCACTTGGATGACCAATTTGATAGAACCCTTTGAAAAATATCCATTAGTAACTAGCAAGTCCCATGATGGTGTCACATTTTGTGACATTTCTTGGGGCAAACCAATCTCTCATGACCATTATCTTATCACAATCCAAAACAATTCCTTGATATCAAATTATATGTCTAAAATAATGGATTTATTTTTGGGAGAAATCACACTTTCTAAGCTTGGCATATAATTTGTGTTATCTCAACTCTTGTAATACCATTCAAAGATTCTCCTTGCACTCTTCTTTTGTCCTTGAATAAATAAGATATCATCAATGAAAACCAAAACAAACTTGTACAAATAATTATTGAGGATATTTTTTCATCAAATACATGAATGTATCTAGTTCATTAGTTAACCGAAAAGGAACCACCACAAACTCATAATCCCCATATCTAGTTTGAAAAGTTGTTTTATGAATGTATTACTCTTTCATTCGAACTTGGTGGTTCAAAAACCTTAAGTCTATCTCAGAAAGCAATGTATCTCCTCTCATATGGTTGAACAAATCATCAATCTTGGGGAGAGGATACTTATTATTATTGGTTACTTTGTTTAGTTTCCTATAATCTATACACAACCAGAGAGTGCCATCTTTCTTCTTCATAAATAAAGTTGGTGCTTCCCAAGGAGATGCACTAGATATGATATACCCTTTATCCAAAATTTCCTTCAACTGAATATTTAACTCTATAAATTCAAGAGTGCTCATCATATAAGGTACCTTGAACATCAGACTACTGGCATAAGATCTATGTATACATCTATATCTCTTTTAGGTGGAAATCCTGGTATTTATTTTAGAAATACATCTTGAAATTCTTGCAAAATGTTGAAGTCTTCAAGATTTTCTTTTGAATTACCTGTTGATGCATACAAATGTATGGCATACTACTGACACCCTTTTCTATAATATTTCTTCAATTTCGTTGTTTATAATTCTCTTATAGTCATTGGTTTCCCCATGATTTTGAGTGTTATGGGTTTCGCGTTCTTATCCACACCTTCCAATGTCTTATAATAACAATCTAATTTAACCAACATGCCTCTAACCAATCCATGAAAATCAAAAAATCATATGATCATCAAGGAAATATATTTAAAGTTACTTGGGTTTGATACCCATTCATAAAAATTGGGCATGCTTCCACCATTTTAGTTACCTTCCTTTTTGTGATTGTAGCTAGTTGAACTAGCCATGATTTTTTATGATAACTTCTTTGTATAAAACATGTATCAACACTTTGAGGTGAAATATAGCTGAGGTTAACTCCGAATCAATCAACATGGAAACAATATGATGGGAAATTGTACCTTAGACTTCAACCATAGATTCTTGATGATATACTTGTTGATTATCCAAGGATGCATGAATCGTAGGAATTTCTTTCACTATATCATTGATTATAGTAGCCTATTGTACTTGGTACACCTTTCTCTTGTTTTTATGTTGTTTATGGGGGAAATATTATAGTAAGTGCTATTCTCCACAACCCCAACATTTTGGAGGCCTCTTTTTTCAGGCCCCCTACCTTTCCTTCACATTTGTTGTTGGCTTCATCTCACTTTGCATAGGATAGTTCTGTTGAAGCTTACTTCTTTTTGGATAAAATCTTATTTTAACTCTTTCCATCAACTTTATGATGTTGAAATATTGACTTCTTCCATCAAATTTGTGTCTTCTTCCAAGACTTTTGTTGTTCTTCTCTATGCTTTGATTGTTCATAAAAGCACATAGACTTTCTTATGGTGTTGCCCAAATTCTTTGGATAATCAAAACCTATTTGGTCTTGGTAACACTGAGGCAATCCCTTGATGAATATTTTAATTTTCACCTTCTCATCGTTTATATAAGGCACATAGTGCAATAACTCAAAAAATATGCTCACAATCTTCTATAGTGAGTCATCCAAGATTTAATTGTGAAATTCTTTAAACTTTTCTTCATGGTATCTTTCTAATAGGGTCCTTCTAAATTAATTTTACAATTACTTCCATGAGATTTCCTTTTCTCATATTTATTTCACATTCCTAATATCTTCCCACCATATGGATTCGTTTTCACGCATGTTAAATTTTTTTCTCTCGTCTTCATGTTTATTAAATAATCATGTACATACAAGCTTTTCTTCAATCATAACAACCATGCTTTAGTTTCTTCATGTTTCTTGATGTCACCATTGAAAGTGGGTGGTTATTCCTTATTAAATTCTTCATGCAATGCAACTTTAGAGTGCTTCTTCTTCTTTTTCTTATTTGAGTTACTGCTGCTCATTCCATTTTAGTTGGTTGGCCCATCATTAGTGGAATCAAAGGAGGAGTCTTCATTGTAAGTATCCACATTCCTAATCATTAGGGGAATTTTGAAGTCTAAAATGGGCCTCCTAAGGAAATTAAAATAATAGTGAAAATAATAAAATAAGATTAGATTACATCATCAAATTTTAGAGGGGAAAAAAAAACTATTTTTTCAACTCGTATTTTCAATCTATCTCCCTAAGGTTTTACTCAAATTTCAAGTAGGAGTACTCGCTGGATGCAAAATTTAATTTCTCATCCAAGGAGTACCCTTGTTGCATTCTTCCAATGGACCTTGCTACATGAAAATTGAGAAATGTTTTTGTGTAGCAGGGTCCATCAAAAGTATGCAACATGGGTACTCCTTGGACGAGGAATTAAAATTTTCGTCCAACTTGTACTCCCGCTTGAAATTTGAGTAAAACCTTATGGAGATAAGTTCAAAATACGAGCTAAAAAAGTAGTTTTATTATTTTATTATTTTTTAATCTTATTACTTTTTTACTCCAAAAATGTTGAGTCATCCCCATGGTTGACATCATCATCTTGAATCCTATTGGTTCTTATAAAGTTTATTTTGGTTGTACATTTTTCTTAGGAGGCCCATTTTAGACCTCAAAATTCCCCTAGTTTGATGCATTTTCTTAGATGCACTCTTGTTTGTATTGTTGATGGTCAATTCATGCTTCTAATTTTCTGAAGGGATATCCATTTTCTTATATGGGTCTTATCCATTATTTCCAACATTTGATCCATGTTGCAACTACTTTTGAATTTCAAACAAACACTACAAGAACATTGCATTCAATTACTCTTATCTTTCTTGTTATTTGATTAGCCTTTCGTTATTTTCTTACAACTCCAAAGGTATTCCTTCAAACTCCTCATTGTCCTAATGAGGTCTAGTGATGTTCCCTCTTCTCTCCCCTTTTCCTCAAAGGATATAATTTTAGTACTATGATGTGCCTTTCTGATGGACATCCTTCTCATTCCTTTTGTTAGGGTCCTATAATTTATAGGATCAATTGATGATTATCTGTTTATTTTCTCATAGGAGATGTTGTAAATAATGATTTCATTTGCAAATTATTTTCAAAAGTTCAAAAGAAGAAAAAGAAAAGTAAAAAAATATATGATAAAGAAAAATAGAAAAAAGAAAAGAAGAGAAAAGAAGAAAAATAAAATAGGGGATATATAAAAAAAATGATATATATGTGAAAGAGAAAAAACAAAAGAAATGGAAAAATTAGAAAATAAAAAATAAGCCCCAATAAGTGAGCTAGCTATAATGCAACTTTAATCCCAAAAAATGTAAATACTATAAGGTTACAAACCTTATCATTTATGATTTATTCAATTATTGTCTTTTATATCTATTTGATATCGCATAATATGACTATTTGTCATTTTCTGAAAAAAGTGTCACGTTGGAACCAACATTGGCAATTTACACTACCCATATCTACAATGGCCAGGTGTTTTCACCACCATCTCCCTGTTACACATCAATCTGTCACCGTCCCTATTACCCCTCTCCCACATCTTGGAGGACTCATTCCAAGACCTATGAGAAGTGACATGACCTGCAAACACTTGCATTGCATTCCCCTGAACATGAGCTTCAGTTTCCCTGAAGACATCTCCTGCAAAAAACCCCTAAAAATAGCCCTTTTCCCATTGGCACGGTTCCATAGTGCAGCCCTCGCACCAATGGGGGAAATCCTCCAAAGAGGGCGTGCCAGTTGGTGCTCTATCATAGAGTCGCACTCGCGCCAACCATAATGAGTGGTGTTTTTTAACAAACCAACAGTGGAAGATTCATCCTAACAAACTCCTAAACTGAATCTATCCTACGTTGGGTGGTTTGGCTTCAGATCTCCATAGATGGGAAGTGGTTTGCCACCTCTCATGGAAGCTTCTTTGGTGATAAATCCAATCCCATGATTATTTTGGATGATCCCAACTCCCTTTCCTCCATCTATAAAAGCTTGTCCATTTTCCTTGGCAAGCTAGTTCCAGAGATTTAGAATTGTCAAGTTTCCAAGAGCTTCATGCTGCAAGAGCCTTCTTCATTCCCATAAGGCCAAATCTAAGTAAGGATATTCTTGTCCAATAACCAAGGAGAGAGAGGCTTGTTCCCATTCCCAACAAGCTTTGCAAGACATGTGCTGTTGATCGCCTAGCCAAAGGAGTATTTGACGTCAGAACTATGGTTGTATTCTTCTTTGTTTATCATTAATAAACGACTATTGTTATGGTTCCACTCTTATTGTTCTTTGTGATAATGATGAGTTATATCCTTTCTGACTGATATATAGTTTCATATGTTGGATTTTATGCTTGTGTTTGTGTCATTCTTTGTATGTCCAGGTGTCCATTCATGAAGATCGTGGGGATCGTGATCTGCTGGAACAAAGGAACGAGAGTGTCACCTCTTCTACAAACATTAGCGTTGGAATCCAGGTAGGCCCTCATCATTGGTATTTAATTTGCAATTAGGAACTTGTGCGGTAGCATTTTATGATTGTTGCTAGACCTGGTCTCGGCTAGTAGGGATCGACTTTGTCCGCAGAGGGGATTTACCTCCTCAACAGCCCCCCCCCCACCCGCACTCCCAATAGTTAACACAAGGGGGTCGGGGGAGTTGTTTTCGCCCAAACGCCCTGGGCTAACATGGGAATGCCTGGGGAATTTTGGGTGGTCCCCTCCCTATTCCCTTACCACCTACACCCCCCCAAAATACCACCTCCGCACTCCCACCAACATCTATTCCATCTGTCGCTCCATCCATAAATGAAAATATTTCACATCCAACACATTCATTAATTATCTAGTCAATGAAGGGTGTAGGGTAGTTGTCTTTTGGACAAGATTGGTTTACATCCCTATAATCGACGCACACTCTAATCGTTCCTTGTTTTTTCATTACAGGAACAATATTAGATACCCAATCAGTTAGAGGAACTGGGTAGATAAAACCAGCATGGAGAAGTTTTTCAACTTCTTCTTTAATGGCAACGGCTTTCTTGGGGTGTACCTACCGGAGCTGTTGTCGTACTGGTTTGACATCTGGATACATCTTAATTTCGTGTTCAACTATGCTTGAGTCAATGCCTAGAATTTCTTCATATGACCATGCAAAGACATCTTTGAACTCGCGAAAGAGAGCATTATATATTTCCAGTTCTAAAGGATAACAAGATTTGTTGACATGAATATTCTCTACAACATTTGGTTTGGTCGAGATATTGATGGTGATAGTCTCTTCAATATTGGACAAGTTCTGCTCGGAATCCACCGTGTTTACATTATTTGATAGAAAATCAAAAACTGAGGGATGATCAAGGTCACTGGAATTATCTTCCTTGTAGTCTAGAATATGGGAACGATGGTGGTAATCTTCCCATGGTGCCCCATCAATCATCATTGACTGAACAATTCCTTCATCTTTAGGATGTACTTTCGACCAAGGATCTAAAGGGGTGCCATGTTCCTTAGACCTATCTATCTAAATGCTTGATGAGTGTTGATTTGGGTTTGCCTCCCATGCCAAAAACATTGATTGCTACAATATTTCTATTGGGCTTGGAGGCAAGACCTCGTGATGATCCATGCTAATATCGTAATCGGTTATCTTCTGAATGGAAGACACCATATTGCAGGTTCCTACCGTGGCTACTTTCGCCAGATTGTTTGGAGGCGACACGGTAAAAGTCCCCATTAATGTAGGGTCTTTTAGTAGGCCTACTCCGATATTTTGAAGCGAATGAGGGCTTCCGTGGATCATCGAAATTCTTCCCGTAACTTGTGAATTGTTGGGGAGAAATGTTTGTTGGTTGATGATTATAATTCCTCCTTGGAAAGGAAATGCAATCTTCCTGAAGTACGTCGACACAACTGCAGCCATAGCATATATCTAGGGCCTCCTCAGTGGAGTCACCATTTTGTTATTGGGAAATCTAGTGTCTATGCAGAGCTGCTAGTCCCACTAAGATGGGTAGCTATCTTAGAAACAAATAGATTAAAGTTACTTTCACTTTCCTTTATGAGGAGTAGATAGGAGAGGAGCAAAGAATACCAACCTTGATCTTTCACTTGGTTCTCCACTTGTTCCTTCTCCTCTTTGACAGATGATTTCCACTCTTCCTTTGACCACTCTGCTTCAAAGAGTACCTATAAAGTCAAGACATCATAATACCTTCAAAGTGTAGAGATCTATAGTCATAAATAATATAGGACCAGATATATATTGACCACATACATGCATATATCAGCTAACATACAAGAATGTGGAGCAAAAATTGAATAGCTTTATTGATATAGAGGCTAGAAGAGAGGATTACAACCCATTGATCTGATCCAGCGTCATCCTCCGAGCATGAAATCCCTTCTTCACCTCATGAAAAGCTTAGATCACCCAACACTATGATATTTCACCAGGAGACCAACAACACTTCCTTACAAGATACAAGATTCCCACCTTTGGATCTCTGGGATGAGTGATCCATATATAGATGATTGCAGGGGGGTGAGTCAGCTTCTGGGATTTTGATTAGTGTCCTCTCTCTGATAGCTCTTGATTCCACTTGGAGATTGATGATCTCTTACTCATCCCTAGGTGAATTCAGAGAGGAAAGTGTCATAGGAGAAGTTTCTAGAAGATTCCATGATCATCCACCTTGCAAACTGTCTCTTCCATTTGTCTACTCTCACCCGTCGCACCCTATAGAAGGGCTTTCCAGTATGCATCGTACTTTTTACACTGAGAAGGTGACATGCATCGCACCCTCTGCACTGGGCAGTCTGTATGGTCTAGTTTTGACCAGTTCTGAGCATTTTTTTGTGGAGAACTTCTAGGAGATGATGTAATCAACTGACCTTGTTCCTTTAGGGCATGAAACAACACTTTTAGGGACTCAAAAGCCCTTGGTTTATGGACATAAGTGATTGGGGTTGCAGTGCCCAAATATGTCTATAACATTGGCCTCATCCTTCCTTTTCTGTGTTGCTACCTTTTCCAATGCTGTCAAATCCGGGGTGCGCCACCTGGGAGGCCATGTCTCTAAAAATGTAAATATTTTGTCATCAATGGCTATGAATGGGAGCTTTTTCCACTGCTACACTAGATCCTTTCACTCCATTATGTAAATATTGTTCATGTCTACCTCAAAGTCTACAAAACACTGCAGACTGTTGTGCATTATGAGGGACAAGCACGACCTCCTATTAATCCACATTCAGATGCTCACCTCCATGAGCACCCAGAAAATCTTGTTATCGGGAATCCATTTCGTATCCTTGGTGGCATAGAGTGAAGCATACTTCATGGCCTCTAGTAAGTCTTGGTCGATGCTCGAGAACTAGCTATCCTTTAGCAGTTCCTTTGCTACCAGCAAGATAAGTGAAACCACACGTAGTGGAAGGTCTTACCATGTACCTAGGCCTCCTAGCAATTGAGCAAAAATTCTTTGCAGAGGAACTCGGCCCAGTTGAACTGGACCCCTTCCACACATTGTTCAGTCAATGCAACTACCAGCACTGGTACTTCATTGCTGTGGCATTTTCTCATTACTTTACTAGCCAGGATTTGGGTGGCTACACGTACCCCTTTATCCTTGATATTGGTGATAGCATAACCCCTCTTTTTATTCTCGAGATTATATTTTTTCTTCATGGCTTTCACAAGAGCCAAATTTCCGCTTTTTCTTGCTATCGTCACAAGGTCGTTTTCCTTACAACGAAGCCGAGAAATTCTATGGATGAGATCTGCCGTGATGGGACTAGGTTCCTCCAGCCATAAGAACACAACATGCACTAGGCAAAGCAGATGCCTGATGATGAAAATGGAGATGGGCATGCAGTGAAAGTGTGGTATCCACAACAGATGAAGCAACCCGACCTTCTCCACACTGTGCAACCATTTTCGTGGTTGTAATGTGATCATTGGCCCCTCCTCCTCTTCATCTGTCTCAATGATAACAACCTTTCCCTTCTCCTCCATTGATTGCTTACTAAAATGTAGATTCCTTGGGGACATGTAGATTGGCCCCATTTCTGGCTTATCTTTTTTCGGTCTCGGTGTCTGAGGTGATTTCAAGATTTTTGGTGCAACCCCAGTACCTTTGGGAACATCGTGTACCATATGGGTTGGTGCGGCCCTGTCGATAATTCCTTCTTCAAATCCCAAACCTCCCTTCGTAGCCTTCATCTTGTCTATACTATATGCGGTCTTTCATGAACATAGGGTTCGAATATCACTCAGCACTCAGCACTCTGTGCTCTATTCAACCACTCAAGTCTCAAGTGAACAAGTGTTGTCTCATGGCTAGCCCCTAGAGTTTTATAGCACCTTTTGAATTCAAATTCGACTATTCCCCCCAATTCTGGGCCATCAATGCTTTCTTGGCACAAATTTTCTGAAATCTTGCCCATAACTGCTGTCTTAAATGTCTACTACCTGCTCCATTTGGCCTCAAATAGGACATCCCGTCATGAACTATGACACCGACGGTCACTTCCCAGCTTACCTGCATGGTAGCACAACCCTCCGAGCATGAGCGTGAACATTGTGACATGTTGACTCTGTGCACACCTCCCTTATTGCGTAGCTCCCAAGCAGATACTTTTATAGTCCCGCGGTCCCTTTCAACTGCCTGGAGCACTGAGACTATTCTTCCTACGACTAGTCAGGTGGTCACACCGCTTGTGTGAGGCTCCATCTCACCTTCTAGTGTAGACTATGGAAAATCCTCAATTTCCCTTGCGACAGTGGGCACCACGTGCTCTATTGTATGTAGTGCGTTCCCCTGGTTACTGCATTTGGTGATATGTGGTCTGAGCCATGGTAGTACATTAATAAATTCTTGGCAATAGTCTTCTAATTCATTGGTATGATCATCCACACCTTGCCTTTCCATCCTTGGTTTATCGACGAGGCATGCTTGCTTGATCTCATTTTCGAGCCTCTTGACCTCTGCATCCATCGAAATGATTTCTTCCTCAGTTGTACCTGGTCCTTTTTGAGTTCACGAAGTCTAAGGTTCCCTTGCCGAACGACTTCCTGAAGCCTTATGTGTTCTACCTTGCGTAGCTGTGTGATTTCTTTGTCCTGGGTTTAGCACATTGTTACACATGCAGGTGCTATTATGTGTGGATTCATCGTTGCATGCCCCTCAGAAATTATACTCCCTACCCTATTCCTCAACCTTAGAATTGGTTCTACAGTCACGGTTTTGTGCATGGTCCTATAGGCCCATCAAAACGCTGGTACGCGTAGGTCCCTGTTAGTGCATCTCACCTACTGAACCACACCTTGTTGAATGCTTCTCTATGGATAATCCTTGGCACACTTTGTCTTTCCTAGTGTTGCATTTTTTTCTTATTCTTTATTCTGGGGTGTTGTGTGCTTGTGTGGGCTGCATGTCATATGTTTGTACACATCGGGAAAAGTGGGCGTGCACATTGTTCTACCCCTAGTAACCTGCTCTCATCCTTAACTAGAGTTTTCAAAATTGTAGGCTCATCATCCTCTTGCATCCACGCTAGTCCTTAAAACTTTTCTAATGTGTACCCCACCATCTTGCGAGTGTCGCACACAGTTCCAATTTCAGAGCATCGAACCGCTGATGTTCTGGTAGTGCACTTTCAAATTTGTTCAGGAATTCATCCTCGCTATCAATGTAGGGTAGTCTTCTACCTCATGATCAAACTAAGTACAATACAAACATGATTTCCTTGTAGGGTTTGTACAATCATAGGCATAGTTTCCCGACCCTCCGCAATTGTAACAAATTAGTTGTCTGCGACCCCTTCCTGGTCCCATTCCACCGCGACCTCGCCCACGCCCCTGAAATCCACCGCAGGCCACTCTTGCATTTAGGTTGAGGGCTCACATTTCGGCTTGCACCCTGTAGGTAGGAGTTCAATCCATCATCAGTTCATAGCTTCTACAGGTGCATTAATCATGGCCTACCGACCTACTAAAATTACAAAACAATTGTTGGGATGTCTATGTATACTTCTGCAGTAGATGAAAATTATCTGTATTGTGTTTTCCTCCTATCTCACAAATCACACACCATATTGCAGGCACCATACTTGGTCATGATTGTGCCTTAGGTCTTAATGGCACTGGCCCTCCTCCCACCAAGTAGTTTGCGAACACTGGACAATGGTCCTTGTCATGCCCCTGGCCTTTGCATTTTATGCACCATACTTCCTCGCGTGCCTGTAGCCAAGGTGTCCTATCTTATTTAAAACTCTGCATCTCCAAACACAAATTTTGTAGTTGCACATGGGTTTGTTGGACTCTAGATCGGGGTCTTATATAGGGGTCTCATGCAATCTCCTTGCCATCTCTAAAGCTTTCACTTGGGTGGAAAGCTTTTGTTGTGACAACATCATCCTTAAATGTGGTTTTAGTGACGCTACAAACCATGTGTAGTGTTTTCCATTCATCAAAGTCATGTTGGCCTCATGAATCATACTCTTCAGTCTTTGGTCCAGATCCCAAGGGGTCTCGCCTAGGAGCATCCTGATCTCCTTAAACCTGATAATTGGTTGTTTCTCTGACTTTGGCCTACTAAATTTCCTATTCAACACGGTCTAGATTTTTGTGATTCCTATGTTTGGATGGTCATGAGAATGCTTGGTGTACCATGTTAATGCGTGATCCTTCAATGTTCTTACCAATGAAACCTTTTTGATATTGTCATCCATGACTCCTTGTACTTCCCATACCACCCTTACCATGAACTAGAATTGGCCCGAATCTTCATTCCCTACTCCTATAAATACTAGTAGTTTGATCGCACTTTCCATACTAAACTGTGGTGGTGGCAGAGGTGGGGTGGATGGAGATGGAGGTGAGGAGGGTGAGATGGGTGGCAGTGTAGGTGGAGGTGGTAAGAACGGAATTCGATGCCTTATCAGACTGACCACGCTTCTTGGAAAAACTTTTGCGAGCTCTTCCTTGCTTTCCTGCAAGGGTGAAATTAAGGGACTAGCTTCTAATTATTCACTACCTCTGCTTCTGTAGATCTTCCCACTTCATGTAGTCCCAAACATTAATGTATTCACATAACCCACTTTTCACATAATAGCATCTTAATCCAAGTGTTCAAAGATTTAATATACTTACCTCACGATCCTTTGAGGAAGCATCATTTTGCCTCACTGTAGCTGATGGTCATATCTACCATGAACTCAGTGATAAATACCCCTATAATTCAATCGAGCCAATGGTCCATAGCTTGTGCGATATTATCTCCTGACACTTCTAGTCTATGCACTAATTCTGGAGTCCACACGATTGGTTTGTTGAGCCTACACCATCCTTGACTATCTGCTAGCTTTGCGATCCGCTCATATAGCTCAGAAGGAAAGGATGTAAAGAAAATTTCATGGATTTCCGTATATAAGTAGTGCTCCAACCACTGTTCCCTATATACACATATATTCTTGTTTTCCTGTGCCACGAACTTGTGAATCTTATTGTCCAACCAACCTTCAATTTATTCCTTTGTTGGGTTCTCGTGACACGATATCAAACATCCCTTATTTAGATCCCGGTCCCGACAATAGAACCATTTGTTGGTGTATAGGGGCTTGACCCAGGTTCAGAGATGATTTAGCCAAACAAAGAGCAGACTTAGGTCTCACCCAAGGTAGTATGGGAGGGTGCTAAAACCAGGTTTCCGCACCCTAGAGATCTCTGATGGTTTTTTGGTGGTCTGCTGTCTAACCCTATGTGCATGTCGCTACCTACATCTATCAGTCCCTTGCAACCTGTGATGCTGCCTTTGCACAACCCTACTTGAGGCATGATTTGTGTTATTACCCAAGTTCCTTACTATTAACCAGATTTTATCTGATTACCTAACTTATCTGTATGAGCCCAATTATACTTAACAATGTTTAGTATTCATATAAGTGCATGTGATAAACAAAACAGTATAAATGCATAGATGGTAATACAAAAGTAGATACACAGTATTTGGAATCAAACTTCTCTTTATTATTCTTCTTCTTCGGTTACAGACTCGACTCTACTATGCCTTTGTGCACTCAACCACGGAGCCTCTTCCTACTACTATGACCCAAGACACTTAGACTTCTTCTCTATCTACTACTAGATTATTGCATCCATTACATTAATCAATCCATCGATTCCCTACTTTACAACTTAGAGCCTCGCTCTTATTTATACAATCCCGTGGTTCATGGAACATGGGTAGGCCAAAATGACATTACATTACATTACAAAACCTAGAGAGGACTATCGTATGACTCAACATACATTTTGCACTCTGCACTCACAATTTGTGGAGTCTTACAACATTGTTTGACCAAAACTTTGGCATTGAGCCCCAAAACATGATGTGGGGGGATTCTATGCCTAACAAGAAGCTTTGTAACGGAAGTCTGGTAAATGGTTGGTCTGGATGGAGCCGATGAATTCAATTTGGGCTTATTTTCTCTATTAGGATGGAACAAATCCAAGAGATAAGGCCTTCTCCCATGATAGGAGTCACCATCTCTCCTCCATCCAAGTTATATAAACCCCTCCTTTTACAAGCTACATGAGTTTTTCAGTCTTAGTATTTTTGGAGATTGAATAATCAACAAGATATCGTAGCTTGTAGCTCTCTAGTTTATGTTTGAGGGAGAATAGTGTGTTTGGTTTGGTTTGAGACTAAAGGGAAGAAGCCTTAAAAAATCCATTGTTGGGGCTATCCATGGCATGCTAGCAGAAGTATGGGAACCCGGATACATCAGAGGAGACCAACAATGTCAAGGCATTAGTTGTAATCTCTTTTTGAACTTATATGAATACAACTACTGATTGATTTTCTACATTAAAGTGTTATCTTACATTTGATGGCTTAATGTTCCTTGACCTGTTAAGTAGGTTGAATTCAATTTGTATGCTATCACATTTTTTGTTATTGTTTGTTTGCTTGTTCTAGGTATTCGAACGAAGGAAATGAAAAGGAACTGGAGTAAGGAAGCAAGATCATCACCAAGTGGAATAGCATTCTAAGAGGTAGGCCCTCTTATTTAATTCTAGCTTAAGGAAGTTTTCCATAAATTGTTTGGTTGTGGCTAGAACCACTCTCTTGGGCTAGAGGAATTGTTTATGTCCACACTGAGAATTTACCTGCACCACAAATTGGCGACTTTTCTAGGGATCAAATCTTTCTATTTGATTTATTGTTATTTTATGGTTTTTTGTGAACTTTTCTAGTATTACCATTTCCCTTTAGTTTTCTCTACTTTTCCTGGTTTATTTCTCTCAGTCTGAAATTTATAGTGGCAAGTCTGGCTTTAGCCTTTGAAATTTTTTATTTTCTCCTTGAATCCTTGGTCAACAAGTTTATTTTTCTGACAGTTGCACTGATCAGTCACATCGATCAACACGTGTTGCTCTAATATAGTCGTTTTGACCCCCTTCTGGCACTTGTTATCAATTAGGTAGTCATGATGATTCTAGTGGGTGAAGATTAGGGTTTCCCCTAGATCATAACTAGTGTGTCTTGCCATCTTGATTTCTGCCTTTTTGCTTGGTTTGACTATGTTCTCCCTCAGTGGAAAGCTTCATTGGCTTGGTTTTTATGCTTGTTGCTTTTCCTTTTATTCACTTGGTTTCTTGAGTCCTTGGATGGTTTGTAGCCCTAGGGCATCTAGGTCATCATCCATTCAGCTGTTTGTGTGCTAAACAAGTCAAGTTGTTGGTTAAGTTGATCCTTTCATTTCCTTTTTAGTCCTTTTGTTTCTTTGATTTCCATCTAACAAGTTTGAAAATTTTCATTTGTTGATTAAGCGTCTCTTTTCAGGCGTAGATCACATTGCTAATATTGTTTTTGGTTGAGTCTTTGCATCATTAGTTTGGAAGGAATTCTATTTGGTTCTTTGCATTTGCTTGAGGTTGATTGTTTCAAAAAAATTTCATTGAAGTGTTTGTGAAAGATTTGTTTTATCATTTCATTGAAAAATACATAATTCTAGTTTGCTGAATCAATATGTTACATTAGCTAGCATCACTGAAGACTAGAGTTGCGTCGTATTTTGCATTGGAAAAATAATGAATCCTCTTTACGATTGAAAGGATTGCTTGAAGTGCGTTTGATAGGAATGATAGGAATAGGAAAGAGTTTTTCATTATTTTGTTTTCAAAAAGTGAAGTAGTGAAAATGTCATTTTGCTTTCAATTCCTTGTTTGATTGCATTAAGTTTATTTTTTACTCTCATTAGTGTAAACAATATGTGAGTTTTTTGAGTCACATTGATAAGGCCTGAAAACCGAGACATAATTTCTAGATAAACTTTAAAATGTATTCAATTAACCTAAGGTGAATTTGAAACCTAATGCTCACATTTAGAAGATCTAGGCTAGAGATGTGTTATAACATCTTTAAACCTGGCAGCTACCAGTCTCTTTAGCACTAGACAATGCTAGTACAGACTTGTGCTCCACGTCATGTATATAAAGGGAGACCCCACTAGTTTGTAATCCTTTATCCATAGGAAGACAAGTCTATTGCCTTGTAAATGTGATACACTGAACACAACATTCAAGGATATTTCCCACCTGTACTTCTCGGTTTTCCAAGAGGTATTTTGTAGTTCATGGTTACTTGGTAATACTTCCTGCATAGATTATCCCGAGTAGTCATTTTGATCATTTTGAATCCCTAAATATAAAACATCATTCGAGTTCTAGTCCTTTCGAGCTCGTTTCAAACTAAAAGTGATAGAGTCACCTTTGCTTCTTTCTCGACTCTTAAAACATGAAAAAGCACCAGTTTGTTTTTGCATCTGAAAAAATTGTTTCCCATGATCATATAACATTCTTGTTACTATTTTTTCTAGACCACATTGAGAGTATACCTTTAATACATTTAAGAGCATTGGAATCAATCTCTCTCTTCCTTTTAATTGAGGCAAAGTCATAGTGGCTAAAACTTTAGGTTCGCCTAGTTCCTCTTCCTCTCCTATATTTGAAAGATCATCTAAGGAGCCTTTTCCTAAATTACCATAGTCACTTGAGGACCAAGGTGTTGAACTTGGAATTATTCTGAGCATTCAAACTTTGTCATCTCATCCTCCACCCCCTATTGGATACTGGGTCACTTTTTGACATTGGCCTAGAATCTCTGGATAATCCTATCGAGGCTCCCAAGATTCTGCAGACTTCTGAAGGTTAGCTTGGACTCATTGTTTATCCTCAGAATCCTTTATTCAATGTTGTTGTGATATCAATGCAGTGTCCATACAGTTTGTACGATTATCTAGGTATTCCTTTGGAATTATCCCCTCGAACATCTTTGGTCATCCGTAGTCGTTTGTTTTCACCCAGGGAATCAAATGGAAAAATCCCAGTCTCCTCTCCATGTCAATCAGAGGTTTCTAGTTTACACACTATTCAAGGAGCAGGAATATAGTTTCCCTCCTAAAGATTTTCCTTACACAGGAAGCATTTTGACCAATGTTCATTCTGAGTTACCACATAATTACGTGACTTTAGCTCAGTTGGTTTCAAGTATGCCTAGTGCATCATCGCTATATCACAATACTATCTGGTTATTTGGGAACTATTCCTACCTTAGGATCATTCATTCAAAGCCCAACCTCCCAACTAATGGTGCATTCTACAGTTTCTTCAGTCCTGATGCAACCCACCATTCTGAATCGTCTTGTTTCGTTGGTCAAAGTAACCCGCTTGGTTCAACTTACAGTCTCAAGTCATGTCTCTATCAGTTCTTTGATCCCTCCATTGATTGAATAGGTTGTGCCACTATCTGGGGGCCAAAGTATGAAGTGCCATTCTAAACCCCACTTGTCCTACTAGATTGAGTAATGTCCAATACCAACAGCTGAACCTTGTTGGTCCATCTGGGTCAAGTAATGCCCAATACTAGCATCCCAATGTGGCTCGAGTTCAGTATTGACCTCCTTACATTCCATACTATTCACAAGCGATGCTTAATTTACCTTACATCCTTCAACCTAGACCTTATGTTTAGCTTGGTCCGTCTGCCACACCTAGTGGATATGGCAAGATAAAGTTTGGGAACTTTCAAGGTGTCACACCAAGAACTATTCAAGCACCCTTGCAACAACAAGGACATCTTCTGCAACAGCAAGGACAACCTTTGTTGTTGTAAGGGCCATCCATGCAACTGTAAGGCCCAATAGTGTAGCAGAAAAGAAAACTGCAACAACCCCAGGGGGAACCCTTGCAAGAGTTGCAGCAAACCATGCAGCTGCAAATGCAATATGTTTAGCAATCCTCCTAGCCTATGTCCTCGCAAGGTCAACCTTCGGAACCACAGGGACAACCTTTATATCCATAGGGCCATTCCTTGCAGTAATAAGGTCAAACTAGGCAACAAAAACCCTTATACTCATATCAACAGGGTCAACCTTTACAAGGGCAAGGTCAGGGTCAAGTCCTATAGCAACATGCCCAACATCCTTTTGTCAAAGGGCAGTAGGTCCAAAATCCTTATGTCCAAGGGCAGCAAGTGCAAAATCCTTATGCCCAAGAGCAGCAAGTCCAAAACCCTTTTATTTAGGGGAAATAGGTTCAAAACCCTTATGCTCATGGGAATTAGGTGCAAAGTCCATATGTCTAAGGTCAATAGGCTCAAAAGTCATTTATTATAGCTCAGGCTTTGATATCACTTGTTATAGCTTTGATCTGAAAATACAAGATAATAGAAATAAGCCCAATAATAATAAGATCTGAATATAAATGTTTCACTTTATTAATCAAACCCTTAAGGTAGGGAAACACCATACATTCACTCCTTAAGGAAGGAGAACACTCCACAAGCCATATGCATGTTCATACAATAATCTTTGACATCCCTCAATGTGGAGTCTCTAGCCTCTATATAGGCCTCATACGTACAATACCATGGGTCATTGCCATGGTTCCATCAATACCATCTATCTAATACCATGGGCCCATTACATTATTACTAACTACTTGTGGTCCCTTACATGATACAGGTTAACCACCTTATTTATTACTATGGCCCATCCCATTATTACATTATTCCTTTCAGTACCTCCCTTTTTACCCCATATTATCCCCCCTAGGTAAACTACATTCCACCCCCCTTAACATGTTTCATCCCCAAAACATGGGAAGAACACAAATAATAAGATCTACTCAAAAGAGTAGTCCACTGGTACCATGCACATGCATCTAGCCATCCTAGAGAAAGGTGAACCCTCGATCTTGCTGGTGCCTCGCTCACTTGAGATAGAAGTTTACCGTGGTAGCTCTTTTGTGTTGATGTGTAGTAGGTGGATCTTCACTCCTCACTATCTTTCATGTGGGGGTTGTTGTCCTTGTGGCTAATACATTGCCATCTTTTTGGTTGTTTTCTTGTGGGGTGATGTGGGTGGGAATATGCTGAAGTGTTAACCGAGGATGTATGTTTCTTTCATTCACCACCTAATGGAGCCTGATGGGTTTTTGGTACCTGTTGTGGTGCCTATAGTTGTTTCTTGTTCTTTAATATTACTTCAACCACTGAGTCCCCCTCTGATGTAAAATTTTCTGCTTTTGCCTCTATCTGTTTTTCTGGTACCTGGTTTGGTGTTTGTGTGTGGTTTTCGACCATCAATGGCTCATCATCTGATATGTCAGTCCCTTGAACATCTTCTGCTTCAACCTCCGTGGACCCTACCTGTTTATTGACGGAAATATCCTGTAATGTAATTTTCTTCTTTTTATACCAGATCTTCAGAAATTTCTTCTGCACATTAATATTGATAGTACCCACAGATTCCATCCAAGGATATCCCAAAACAACATCTATGTTATCCATATTTGAAGTATAAAAAGCACCATGCAACACATACTTACCCATTGAAAGCTTCAAATCCTTATAAATTTGAACATCCTCATTATCAACCTATGTGTTTTCAATGTGTTTTGCTGGAACTTGCAATTTTTTTTCCAAATTAACATTGATAAAATTATGCTTGCAACTAGGATTTATAGACAGATCGATCTTCTCCTTCTGAATCATTCCATGAACCTGCAATAAGGAGACACTAGTAGAAAATAATCCCTTACATGTCTCATTCTACTTTTTTCTAGCACAAGACCATTTGTCTAAAAGGACTCTTTCAAATTCTGCATCTGAAAGTTTTGTCAACTGCTTGTTGTCAAGTGAGAACCACCATTTGGTAGCCTCATATTTGAAACCAAGCCACAATAAATCCTTCCAATCTATCCCATATGTGAAATTTCTTTGTTTTATGAATTCTTCAATAGTAGGGCCATTATTTTTTCCTGTAAAAAGCATCTTGCTAGATGAAACGAAAAAAATAAAAATAAATAAATAAATAAATAAATAAAATAAAATAAAAAATAAAAAAAATCAATTACTTGGCGAAAATTTAAAGTGGCCATAGTTTAGTCAATATTGCTCAGAATATTTATTATGATCTATTTTTAGAAATGGAACAACCATTCTGCATCTTCCCATGTGGTATAAATCTCGATCTAGGCATTGGAATTTCAGATCTGCACTGCAACAATCCCGCTGTCACCAAAAATTCTGAAAAAAAAGCTGATTTTAAAATAGCGATATCTCCCTCATCTGGACTTCGCTTCGACTGCTTTTTTTTTTTTGGGGTATTTTTTCACAAATAATCTAGATATACAATTAGATTATTCATATTGTGCAACAGAATGTGCAGATTTGTGCCACAAACTCGCTTCCCCAGAAAATGTCTGCAACAACACTGATTTTTAAATCAGCGAGATTTCCTTCATCCGCACTCCAAGTTGGCCAATTATTTTTTGAACTTGGGTATTTTTTCACAAAGAATCCATATTTCCAATTATATTTTGTAGATTTTTCCCCAAAACATATAGATCTAATCTACAAATTTGCCACCCTAAAAAATGTCTACAACACCACTGATTTTTAGATCAGCGATATCTCCTTCATCCGAACTCCGATTTGGTGGATTTTTTTTTGAACTTCGGTATTTTTTCACAAAGAATCCAGATCTATAATTAGATATTACATATTTTGCACTAGAACATACAAATTTGATCTACAAACTCGTCGCCCCAGAAAGTTCCTAGAAAAAAATAAAAATTATCCACTTTTGCCCAAGAAAGTGCTATGATACCACTTGTTATAGATATGACCCAGAAATATATTATAATAGAAATGAACACAAGAAATAAGAAGATTTGAATATATAAATAAATGATTCACTTTATTGATATCAAACCCTTATGGTAGGGCAACACCATAAATTCACTCCTTAAGGAAGGAGAACACTCCACAAGCCATGTGCCTATTCATACAATAATTCCTTGACATCCCTCAATGTGGAGTCTCTAGCCTCTATATAGGCCTCATACATACAATACCATGGGTCATTACCATGGTTCCCTCAATACCATCTCTCTAATACCATGGGCCCATTACATTATTACTAACTACTTGTGGTCTCTTACATGATAGAATTAACCACCTTATTTATTACTATGGCCCATCCCATTATTACATTATTCCCTTGGGTACCCCCCTTTGTACCCCATATTATCCCCCCAAGTACACTACACCATTTAACCCATATGTTGCTTATCGGCAACCTATGGCTGGATAGTTTCAAGGTTTTCAAGGTCAGAATCCTCCCTACGAGTAAGGTAACCTACAGTAAGGGAAAAATCAAATGCCATATGGACAAAACCCTCCATTATGGGGGAAAAATCCTTACTAGCAGGGATGGGTTTCACTGGCTGGGCCTGATTATCATCCTCAAATTCCTTTCAATACCTAATTTTCATTCTTGGCTACCCTGTAGTTAGAAGATGTGTCTAGGCTAACGAATGACCCGATTCTTCATTCACCATACTAGCCCCCAGTTCCATCCAAGATCTCGAGCGATTGTACGAATTTTGAAGGAAAAGAGAAAGAGGATCCACAAGCCCATGTGATGACATATCACCTCTGGTGCTTCTCAAATTCCTATGTTGATGATTCCATTCATCTTCAACTTTTCCAATGAACTCTTATAGGTGTTGCAGCCAAGCGGTCTATCACGCTGCCTCGAATTACCTATCATGACTTTAGCACTCTCACCATGGTCTTTCTCACACATTTCTAGTTGCCAGTTCACTATGAAACTGGCACCCATCTACTAACATTGCTCAAGAAAGACACTGTGACCCATATCTCTGATCAAATCCATGAATGGAGACGTAGGTATCACCTAATTAAGTTTGAGATTTTGATCAGTTGTTGATTGAGTGGTTCACCAAATCATTCATCAGCAAAATTGCTGAGGACATTGCTATGGGTGGATGCGTCACTAAGAAACAAGCCATCGAACATGCCTAGTATCTAGACTGCATCTATTCACAATCCGACATGTTATATGATATGTTAACCAATGCACCTACACCATCATTTGATATGGTGACATCTAAGTCTCCGACTACACCTCTTGTTGATGGAGTAATTGGTTTAGTGACTCAAACCCTTGCAAAATCTTCTTCCAAACAGAAGTCGATCTCCATCACTGCTTCTAATTATTCCTCTCATAATTCACCAAGCCCTAGTAAAACCTCATAGGTTCATGCTATCTAGTCTACCGCAGGGGACAAATCCTCTAAAGGTAAGAATAAAGGAAAAGGAAATGGTAAAGCCGATGCCATGAAACTGGGTCCTCCTAAGTTGTCTATTGTTGAAGCTTCATAAGAGAAGCCCAAATATCCATACCTCATCTATGAGGAGGATCACTATACTAAAGATTGTCCCAGATGCTTCGAAGTTAGTCATTTTCTCAAAGGGACCCTAACTGTCCTGAAAGAGCTCTTTTCGTCCTAGTAGACCCAAATGGTAGACAAACCTCAGTCATCTTATTCCTTAAGTTCACAAGTGTTCATGATGAATACACCAATTAACGTGTCTACCAGGTCAAAATATTATAAAATTCTTACCCTGACATCAGGGAAAGAGAAAAAAGGTACCCCTCGTTCTTCTGCCCTATCCAGTTTTGCTCCTCTCCATATAGAGCAACCTAATCCTGACTCCTCCATTTGACCACCTTCTCGAAGTGTGCTATGAAAGTCCTTGTACAATCCAAATGTTCGAGCTGCTCAACATTATAACATTATTAAAGATTTGGCTCAATCTCCATCAACTATGTCTACTCTTGAGGTCCTCCAAAGCTATCCTTCTCAGTGGAAATGATTATTGGCAGCTATTGGGGGTATTGATCCAACTGTCTCTAATCTCATTTGTTTTGATATGGAAAGCCATGTTTTGTGATTGCCTCATCAAATTTCCTTTCTCATTTAGGTGATCATAAATGAGAAAACCATTCATAGGATCGTCATTGATGAAGGTGCTTATACATGCATCATGTTTTTCACTTGTCGGAAGGCAATTGGTTCTCCTACTCTCAACCAATCCCCTAACACTTTGGAAGTTTTTGACAGACACAATTCGTGACCATTTCGTGTCCTTCCCAACCTTGGCATTACTTTGAAGGGCAAGACAATACAAGTCGAAGTAGAGATCATTGACGCTAATCTTAACTACAATATTCTACTCGGACAGAGTTAGGCACATGCCATGCATGCTATAGCATCTTCCCTTTTTCGTGTGATTTTTTTTCCTCATCAGGAGAAGATAGTCATAATAAACCAACTATCCTTCTTTGCCTCTTCCTCCTTCGATGGAAATGTTCTTTCTATAAAGTAGATCGGTGCTCCTTATGAGAGTGTGGGGGTAGGACTCTTTAAAGAACCTACCTTGATAGGTATTTTTGCACTACCACCTCCTCATGTTGCCTCTATCAACATGGTCTCGGTCAAGTCTGATCCTTGGGTTGTTCCCTCACCAGATCTTGTTGATACCTGGGGCGAGATTATGCCACTGAGTCCTCCCGAATCTAATTATGGGGAGATTGTTTTAGCTTTGTCTTCGGTATCCTCTGATCGTCTAGTTTCGAGAACATATATCTATGTGTACTCTCAATCCCCATGGCTTGGTTCTTCTGAATCCCCCGATCCCTTAGCCAAGGATTTTCTTTCTAACGAGAGTATCGCAGAAATTATGTCTCTGGAGGAAGTACCTTGGAATGAAACTTATCATTGTTCCTCATTCTTGCCTGACCTGGTGGTCATGTCTACTTGTCTTGAGAAGTTCTCTTCTCAGTTCTCGACCCTACCATTTCAGACGTTGATCATGACTCATGAAGCTTGGTTAGATGGGAACACAGGTAAGATTACCCAAATGATGCCAATTGATATTTGTGTGAAGCTTGGTGTCATTGAAAATGTCCATATCAGGGTAACTTGTTCTCTAGATGAGATCAAGCTCTATACTCATTTGTTCCAAGAGTTTCGGGATGTGTTTGCATGGTCATATGAATAAATTCCTGACGTTGATCCATGTATAACCATGCACGAAATTCTGACTTACCCTCAAGCAGAGCCTGTTCACCAATGGCTTCGTCCAGTTGTTGGCTTGCTGGGGCCTGACCTAGGTTCAGAGGTGATTTATCTAAACAAATTCTGGTACTACTGGCCCTTTTGGCAATAGTACGTAGAGTGCATACTGAGGTCTCACCCGAAGCAGTATGGGAGGGTGCTAGAACTAGGCTTCCGCACCCTGGAGATGTTTGATGAGTTCAAGTGGTCTGCAGTTCGACCCTGTGTGTACATCTCTACGTGCACTTACCCGTTCCTCGTAGCTTGAGGTGTTGCCTTTGTGCAGCCCTACTCGGGGGTCAAACACCATTATTACCCAAGCCTTGATTGGTATTCCCCTTTTAGTTGATTAACTTAGCTTATTTGTATGCATTAAGTTATATTTAGTAATATAAACCAGTCATACATGTGCGCATAGTATATAAAGAATATATTTTTTATTTACATTAACCATGCATTAATCCAAGAATAAATACATGAATTGGTCAAAAAAAAATTCTTTATTAACCTCTTCTTTAATTACAGACTCAACTCCGCCTTACACATTCATTTGGAAAGGCCGTGCACTCAGTTGCGGACTACTAGGCCTTTGCACACTCAGCTGCAGAGCCTTCTCCTACCCTACGACCCAAGACACACTTAGACACTTGCTCTTCGCTTCTATTCTCTCATCTCTTACTTCTCTCATTTGTTCTTTTTTTACACTTTGAGCCTCACTCTATTTATACAATCCCATGGTTTGC
Source organism: Pinus taeda (assembly GCA_000404065.3). Taxonomy (NCBI): domain Eukaryota; kingdom Viridiplantae; phylum Streptophyta; class Pinopsida; order Pinales; family Pinaceae; genus Pinus; species Pinus taeda. The sequence continues at coordinate 164,688 of APFE031057661.1, read as the reverse complement.
GGACCATGGGTAGGCCGAAATTACATTACAAGACTAGGATGGACAACCCTATGACTCTATCATACATTTCATGCTCCGCGCTCGCAATTCATGGAGTCTTTACCACAAGATTAAGCCAAAACTTGGGCTTTGAGCCCCAAAACATGCCATGGGGGGATTCCATGCCCAAAGGGCCCCCAACACAAACATCGTGAGTCGCCCTTGAGTCACTCGATCAATGTAGAGTCCCTTCGACTGTTCTCTAACTGTACTGAGATCCGTAGCGCACTAAGCTGTTGCTTGTTGAATTTTTTTCATATGTTGTTCTGAGACCTCTGTATCTGTCGTGCTTCTCTGCTTCTGCACATGCATCACCTGTATGTGTGCGAGCTTCCCCTTGATATTTTCCATGATAGTGAAGGCTTCATTAATCCAAGGTTGAACACGTTCTTTGAGAACTGCCTCCTTATGTCACGCCACATCCACCTGCTCCTTTAGTGCCTTAGCTTGCTTCATCCTGGCAAGATGGAGTTATCATGCTTCTATTTCTGAGTGCTGGATGTTGGGGTCCTCTTGCAGAGTTATGAGAACCTCAAGTGTGTTTTCCAGCATGCTGGTGCAGTCTCACACTGCACTTCCCGTTTCCTCCAATCCCGCTGTGATAGCACTAGTGCACTATTCTCTAACTTCTGGGGGAGTGGAGGGTTTCACCTATAACTGCAACTCGGCAATCTAAAGATTCAGCTCTAATTGAAGCTTGGTAATTTCTTTCCTAGCTTCATCGTCTCTGGTCGCTAACCTATGGATCCGCACTTCTATTGGTAAAGTTGTTGGGATGGCCAGCTCCGAGAAGTGTCTGCAAGCGTCATCTACCACCTACACCAACTGTTGATTATGCTACACCAATTCATCGCGCTGCAAAATGAGTTGCTCCATGTTTATATTTTGTTCGCTAAGAACTTGGATTGTGTGGCTCTCCCTGGTGCGTAGTTCTGCCGTTATCCCACCTTGTAGTAGATACAGTGTCTCACGCGGAAGGGCAACCAAATTAATGCTAATACCTTTCACCATGTTAACCGAAAATCTATCACCCTCATTCACTACTACTAGGGCCCCTTCCGGAAATACTATTATGTTTTCCATCCATGCGGACAGCATCTACTTTGTTGGCAAGGATCCTGTTGCGAGGTGGGTGGAAAGGGTACCCACCTAAGGGGGACACACCTGTAACTCCTGCAGATGTGCCCTGAGGGCCCCAAAACTAATTTGGTGCTCCTACATAAAATCCTGAAGAGCGTCATTTGTGAAATCACGAGCCATCGTGTTGATGTCATAGAGATCACCTTTTCTTAAGGTGATTGGGTCAATGGCCAATTTCGATGCCTTGACCTTCTTCTTTGGTCCTGCTCTCTTTGCAGTGTGTGGGCACTTTAACTGTGTGGGTGTGGTCCTTGGGTCCACACTCCCTTCTGCTATTTCTGCTTCCTCTGCCTCCTACGCCTGTGAGTAGCCCTCGTCCACCTTCTCGGTCACTTCCTCTGCCTCCTATGCTGATGTTGCTACTTCTGTGGCCTTTCCCTACTTGGCGAATTTTTATCCTGCTTCCTGCACTACCCTGCCTCAGCTACTATTGTTTCCTTCCACCTTTTCTCAACCAACTGTGTGACGCGTAGCTTGGCATCATCCTTCTTCTTCTATTTTACAACCCTCTCAAGTTTGTAAGATCTAGGGTGCACCATTCTGGAGGCCATGCCTCCAAGACAGTGAAAATGGAGTCATCAGTGGCTATAAAAGGTAGCTTTGTCCACTGCTTCGTTGTGTCCTTGTGCACCCTGATGTATATATTATGCATGTTGGCTTTGAATTTTGCAAAACTATACTGACTTTTGTACACCATGGGTTATAGGCATAGCCTCTGATTGATCCACATCTGGATTTTCATCTCCATGAGCACCTAGAAGATATTGTTGTCGTATATTATTTTTGCATCCTTCATGGCCCAAATTGAAGCATACATCACAACCTCTGGTAAATCTCTATCAATTGGGGGGAATTTACTATCCTCTGGCAGTTCCCTCACTACGAGCACTATGGATCACAAAATCCACGTATAGTGGAAGGTTTTACCCTACTCCTGGGCTTTGCAATAGTTATTTAAGAATTTTTTGTAGAGGAATTCAACCCAGTTAAATAACACCCCCTCCATGCATTGCTCGGCCAGTGCAACCACCAGTGTAGGTACCTTGTCTGCACGGCACTTTCACATGACTTTGCTAGCCAAGATTTGGGTTGCTATGCATACGCCTTTTTCCTTGATGCTAGAGATAGCGTAGCCCCTCTTCTTCTTCGCCAGCTTGTATTTTGTCTTCATGGCCTCCGTGAGGGCCAAATCACTATTATTCCCTTCTGATATGGTTGCAGGGTCCTTTCCTTTGTATGGTAGCTAGGAAATGTGATGGATTACGTCTGCCATGATGGTGTAGGCTCTTCTAGCCATAGATACCCATCATGCACCAAGCACAACAACTACCTGATAATGAAAATGGCTATTGGAGCGCGGTGGAAATGCAGCACCCATAGTAGGTTCAGTAGCCCGACCTTTTCCACTCCATGCAGCCACTTCCGCGACTCTAACATTGTCACCAGCCCAGCACTATTCTGCTTCATGAGATTCCTAGTTTCCAGGTGAGGGAACTTCTCACAGTCAACAACATCCCAATATTCAAAGTTCATGGTTGGCACGCGGTCCAGGTACATGCCTTGGAACACAATGTCATCTAGGAGGAGCAGGTTCTGGAGTGAACTCTTGGTTTCGTCCAAGTCCTTGGGCACTTTGGCCTTCCCCTTTCGCAAGGGGACATATGCGGGTAATTTTGTCACAAAGTGTGTAGGTTTAATATCCTCCTCCATGCTTCATCTTCTTCCTCCATGATGATAAGGGCCTACAAATCTTCTTCTTCCTCATCTGTTTCTATCGTGACAACTTTCATTTTCTCTGCCATCGATAGTTTGTTACACAATGGGTTCCTTAGGGACACACGTATGGGGGCTATTTCTTGTTTATCCTTCTTGAGTTGTGGCATAGATGGTGATTTTGGGATTTCTGCCACAACCCCGACACATTTTAGAATGTCCCCCAACGTTGGGTTCTGCGTGGCCTCATCGGTGGTTACCTATTCACTTCCGAAACCATCCTTGGTTGTTGTCATTGTATCTAGGTTGTATTCTGTCACTCTCGAACTCAAGGGCTCAAATATCGCTCAACTCTTAATGCTTAGTGCTCACCTCAATCACTCAATTCTCAAATGACCAAGTGTTGTTTGCTGAGAAGTCCTTTGTGCTTTATAGCACCTTTTGAATTCGAATTCGATAGTTCCCCCCAATTTCGGTCCATTAATGCTTTCTTGGTAGTAGATTTTCTCAAATCTTGCCCATAAATTGTGTCTTAAATGTCTGATGCCCACTCCATTTGGCCTCAATTCAATCATCCCATCATGAACAGTGACTTCAACAGGTCACTTTCTGGCCAATCCGGATGGCAGCGTAGTCCTCCGTGCGCAGTCACGGACCTTGTGACTCTTTGCTTCTGCGTGCATCTCCAACATCTCACAGCTCCTGAGTGGGATAGTTTATAGTCCTGCGCTCCCTTCCAACTACCTTGAGTGCTAATATTTTCCTTTTCTTGGCTAGTCAGTTGGATGCACCACCCGTGTAGAGCGCCCTTCTGTCCTCTATCATGGTTTTTGAAGAATCCCCACCTATTCTGGTTGTGCACTTCCTCATTTGTAACGCACTACCCTGGTCACTACGCTTAGCAACATGCGGTCCAATCTAGGGCAATAGACTAACCAATTCGCAACAATATTTTTGAAACTTTTCAATATTATTGTATGCACCTTGTCTAACCATCATGGGTTTTTCAGCGAGAAACACTTCCTTTATCTCATCCTCCAGCTTATTGACTTTTGTATCCATAAAACCAATTTTCATCCTTAATTGTGTTAGTATTGGTATTTGAAATCCTTCCACCAGTGATCAAATATGTTCTTATAAAGTGGGATCAGGGTGTGAATGTCAAATTTTGTCATTTCAGTGAGTCTTCAAGTAAAATTTGGCCACTAGGCATTAGGTCTAGGATTGTTTTCACTCCTTCTAGATTTTTCTAAGTATAAGTCCATGTCCATGTCACCATTCAGCTGAGTGTACCATCACTCAAAGAGTTTTCATCATCATTTCAGGTTTCAATGGGTCATTTTACACCTTGTTCGTTCTTTAGTTATGCTTAGGTAAGGTTCCTTTCCCTCTCCTAAGGCTTTGAAGGTAATTTCTCTTAGATGGTCAAATCATCAACAAAAATTGTATCCTGATGCTCATACACCTTCCCCTATCCTTAATGTACCTTCTTAAGCACTTCCCATCACTGATATCCTTCAAATTCATCATTTTTCCACAAACCCGAGCTTCTTGCTACAAGTTGACAGTTTTCTAGGCTAGGCCTGTATTTTGCCCTTTTGGACCCCTTCCCCTAACTCAATATTTTAAATTCAACTTTCTCTTCCTTCCTAACATCCCTCCCTATTTTCCAAAATCTTCTCAAGAATTTAGCAGCCCCTTATCCCCTTCATTTCCTTTCATTTCTACAAATCCCTTGTTCCACACATCGGGATAGGTTTTAATCAAACGATGTTTCTGAGAAATATAAGATGAATTTGACAAAAGTGAGAGTAGCGTTTGCCCATAATAGGCCATGGAAGAAAAGCCTCCTTCACTGTTTAAACAGGTGTCATGGTTTTATAGAAATGTCAAAAATACAATTGCCTCAGGAGGGTTGCTGCACCTCTGGAGGGGCCTTGGTAAAATCAATATTTCTCCTAGCTTGGTTGGCCAAATGAATTGCTTGATGAGTCGAATGATAGATATTAGACACAAATATTCCTCAATGAGCTATCATGAGCTCATTTTTGATTTGAGGAAGACCTTCAAAAGTTGAATGCAACAACACTCTGCATTTAGGCAGCCTCATTTTTCGCATTTTGACCAGTCTTGGGAGATTTGACTTTTGACAAAGAAAATGACTACAAATTCAAAAATTCAAGATTTTTTGCAAAGTAGACTCGACAAGATTTCCCATGAGCTATCATGTACCAAATTTTATGTCAGGAATCCCTCCAAAACTCAGTCTGAAAGTGGGACTACACATAGAAAGTTTCAACACAGGAAATTACAATTAGTGGTGCTACACTTTTGACTGGGGAACTTATTGGAAGAATGGCTTGCATATTTGCATTCATCATAAAAGAATAAGAAAACCAAGAAATTTTCAGCAAATTTGGATAAGATCTCGGTCACCTAAAGGTCAAAAACCCATCAAAAAATGACCTTACTGCCACTTTTTTGACACACAGGAAGCAGTCTTGGGAGATTCCATTTTTAAGGGGGCAAATGACCTCCAAATTCCAAAATTCAATTTGTTCCAGAAACTAGATAGGTAGAAATTTCTAACAAGCCATCTTTGGCTTAAATGGGTTAAGGGGAAGGCCCCCAAAACTGGGTTGGAAAAATCATTGTGCATAGGATGGATTTTGTCAGTTTTGCTCAAAAATCAAAATTTCGCCTAGTTTTTCTATAATTTGAATTTTTCTCTCCTTTTGGAAGAATATATGAATGCAAATGATTCCACGGTGTGTAAATTTAATTCAAAAATGACTCTTGGGGATATATTCATCATTTTGAGGTGGTTTGAGGTTGAATGAATTAGTTTCCATAGTTTTAGAGGCAAGTTGTTCCGCTGCCTATATTCTTGTTCTTAGTTTAGATATGGTTGAAACCATTCCTCCTCTCATAGATTCGACCCCTGATGGATAGCATAGGTGGTTTGATGCCTATATTATGTTCTTTCTTAGTCATTTGTAAAGGTTGGACTCTTGTGGATTCTTTGAGCTACATTGTACATCTCTACAGCAGTTTGGCAAGGAAATAAACCAGGATTTGTAGTTATTTTTGTGAGATTCTTGTGGTAATGTGTTTTAGCATTTTTTCTCCTTTTGTCATTAGTTTTTATCATGTGTTATGTGTTCCAAAATATAATTAATTCTTCTAAAATAAATGAAATCAAGATAGATAGGTAGAATACTTTGGTAACAATGCTCTACCTTGGGAATACATTTAGTTTTTTATGTTTTTAGCTATTTGAAGAGGACTCATGATCTTTGCATGCCCTCTCGAGCTCCTCACTAGTATTAGACTTACCATCTCACTCAATTCCAAGTGCCACAAAACCTAGCTATCTCGACCCACAGAACACCCTGCAATTCTAACTTGATTTCCTGGAGCCAACGTTGCCTTCTCCATTTGATCCAACAAAAAAACCAACAAAATAAATCAAAAACCTAGAGCTAATATACCTAGCCAAAATCCATACTCAATTCAGTCATCTCAACTGAGATTGACAAGGAGAGAGCCCTCTCTCGACTTGGTAGGGCTAGCTACCAGGTTAAGCTTGAAATATGGTTATCTTAAGACTGTCTCCCTTCAGCCTAAGGTCGAACTAGGCTCTAACATAGTGGCAACCATACGGGGGAACATATTTTTATCTTCCTCAGCAAAATGTATCAAGTTCAAATCTGATTGTTGATGGTGGAAAATAATCAAACATTGGAAGGCTGAAATCATTCACCTCGCGACTCCAGTGTTGAAAAATCCCAAGGTCCAAAATTTTTATGGCAACTCTACTCTTCAATAACCAGTAGCCTGAAGAATTTCTTGGTGAATTCATTGTTATCAAAATGGATTCGTTGGATCAAAGGCATGCTCCCATGAGACGAGATCACATTCCAGGTTTCCCATATAAAATTCCAAAGGTAGATTGGCAAAGGAATTTTCCTACGTTTAAAGATGATGATAGGAATGATGCTGCTTTACATCTAGTTAGATTTCACATACATATTCGCAAGTTGAAGGTTGATTTTCTTGAAGACTGCTTGATGAAGATATCCATGGCCACTCTGGAAGGTGAAGCTTGATGTTGGTATGAAAGTTTGTCGTCTTCTTGTATTTACCGTTTAAAATATTTTCGTACCATGTTCTTTGAAAGGTATAAAGAATCTTGTCCATCCTAAATATTAGTTGAGAACTATTGTAAACATGTTTATAATTTTATTGAAAATATTGAGAAAGTTTATGAAGATGATGACTTCATGGATGATGAGATCATGGAAGCCCTGTATGAAAATCCATTTCAGTAGCATAAAGAGAGCTTAGAGGATACTTATCAAGATGCTTGGGAAAATTTGTAGCAGCTCCAAGATGTTAGTACAATTGAGAATGATGGATGACAAGGTCTTATTTCAGATCTGATCATAGCAAAAGATAGTAGTCAGGAAAATAAAGTTCCAATTTTAGATTGTGATAAGTCAAGTTGGTTATTCCAGATCTAGATTTAGACCGTGATGACGAGGAAACCATTGAAGCCTTCATTGATTTTTCCCTTCAACAACAATCTCAAACAGCCAGTCACTTTGTTACAAAAGATCATAATCAGCATACAATAGCTTCTTCTTTGCTTGAAGATGAAGGAATTTTGCATGTTGATAGTCAACAAGAATCACATGAAATAAATCACCAGTTTGAAGAAAATTTATATACTCCTTTACTTGAAATTAATGAAGATATTCAACGACCTTGTGAATCTTTAGGAGGGAAAGAAGACAATTACTATTTTAGCAAAAGGGAACAAAAAGTACTTTCTCTTCTATCTGAATATGAGATAGATCAACTCCTCAAAGGTCATGTTACAACCCAAGATAATGCAGGTCTGCAGTGTGCACATGATCAAGAAGGTGTTGGTGAAACTTCTTCCACTTTTGAAAATGATGAAAATTTTGAAATTAGATTTATATATCAATGAAAAGATAGTGTTATCTTTCATGAATATGATAGGGCTATCATGTTTGATAATCCTAAAACATGTTTTCTGTTTGAGAAAGGCTTAGACTATGAAATTAAGGAGTAGGAGCTTAAGAGAGACACTATGTCAAAAATCGAGTCATAATTTCTCATGGTCAAGGAATTTACAACCAACACTTAGATAGCAGAAGCTTATACTTCTTTATGCCTTCCCATCAATCAGTAACGAACTGTTCTTTCAGATCATAATGAAGGGAGTACTTGTGTTTTTGCTGTTGGGCTAGTGCTTTATAATTTTCAAGAGCCCTTTGGTATTCTTTTGCAAGCATTGGAGAAGATAAATGTTGTCTGGTTTATTAGCATAAGCCTTGGTTTTAGTTGTTATTGTGAGTTGCCTACATGTACATCGTTCTACCTGCTCAAAGAAACTGAGAGTAGAATTTCAGTAAGTAGCCATCTGCTAGATTGGTTACATTGGAAGGCCCACTTCAAATGATTGTACATATTTCATCAGTAGGCAGGTGGTTGTCATAATGATTTGAAGCTCTCAAATCTCGATGGTCTACTACCATTAAAAAGCTTTGTATGTATGTTCCAATTAAGTAAGTCTTGAGTCATTTTTAATTTATTGTCAAAACAGTTTCAGAGTCAGTTTGTGTCTTTGAGTCATCAGTATTTAGTCATATATTTCATATTTTGTTTTTTTTTTGACTCCATGCCCAATGGGTAAGGCTACTTGGCCTACAGTGTTCTTAGCACCTCCAAGGAGCAGCCACCATCCCCAATGGAGCCAATGTTAATATCGGTCTTTGAAAGCCTTCCACCAGTGATCAAATATGCTCTTCTAAAGTGGTATCAAGGTATCAAAGTCAAATTTTGTCATTTCAGTGAGTCTTCAAGTAAAATTTGGCCACTAGGTATTGGGTGTAGGATTGTTTTCGCTCCTTCCAGAGTTTTCTAAGTATCCATGTCCATGTCACCATTCAGCTGAGTGTACCATCACTCAAATATTTGTCATCATCACTTCAGGTTCCAATGCGTCATTTTACACCTTGTTCATGCTCTAGTTGTGCTTATGTAAGGTTCATTTCCCTCTCCTAGGATTTTGAAGGTAATTTCTCTTGGATGGTCAAATCATCAACAAAACTTGTATCTTGATGCTCATACACCTTCCCCTATCCTTAATGTACCTTCTTAAGCACTTCCCATTATTGATATCCTTCAAATTCATCATTTTCCCACAAACCCTAGCTTCTTGCTACAAGTTGACAATTTTCTAGGCTGGGCCTATGTTTTGCCCTTTTGGACCCCTTCCCCTCACTCAATATTTAAAATTCAACTTTCCCTTCATTTATAACATCCCTCCCTATTTTTCAACATCTTCGCAAGAATTTAGCAGCCCCTTATCCCTTTCATTTCCCTTCATTTCTACAAATCCTTTGTTCCACACATCAAGATAGGTTTTATTCAAATGATGTTTCTGAGAAATAGAAAATGAATTTCACAAAAGTGAGAGATGTTTTTGTCCATAATAGGACAAGGAAGAAAACTCTACTTCAATGTTTACACTGGTGTCATGGTTTTAGAGACATATCAAAAATACAGTTGCATCAGGAGGGTTGCTACACCTCTGGAGTGACCTTGGTAAATTAATATTTATCCTAGCCTGGTTGGCCAAATGACTTATGGGATTAGTAAAATGATAGGTACACACAAAGAGATTTCCAATGAGCTATCATGAGCTCAATTTGGAGTTGAGGAAGACCTTCAAATGTTGACTGCAACAACACTCTACATTTAGGCAGCCTCATTTTGCACACTGTGACCAGGCTTGGGAGATTTGACATTTGACAAGGCAAATGAACTCCAAATTGAAAAATTCAAGAGGTTATGGAAGGTATACTTGACAATATTTCCAACGAGCTATCCTATACCCAATTTTGACACCGGTAAGGCCTCCAAAGGTCGGTTTGAAAGTGGTACTGCACATAGAATCAGTGGCGTTACGCATAGAAATTTTCAACAGAGGAAATTGCAATAGGTGTTGGCGTTGCGTTTTTTACTAGGGCACTTGTTGGAAGAATGGCTTGTATGTTTGGATTCAGCATAAAAAAAATAATCAAATCCAAAAAGTTTCAGAAAATTTGGAGAAGATATTGGTCACCTAAAGGTAAACAAACCAACAAAAAATGACCTCTTTGCTACTTTTTTTACACACAAGAAGCAGTCTTGGGAGATTCCATTGTTGAGGGGGAAAATGACCTTCAAATTCAGAAATTAAAGTTGTTCTAGAAACTAGATAGGTAGAAATTTCCAACAAGCCATCTTGGGCTTAATTTGGTGAAGGGGAAGGCTACAAAAACTTCCTTGGAAAAAGTGTTGCACATAGGATTAGAGGCCATGCGCATAGGATGGATTTTGTCAGTTTTACCCAAAATTCAAAATTTCGCCTAGTTTTTCTATAATTTGAATTTTGGTCTGCTTTTGGATTAATATATGAATTTAAATGATGGTATGGTGTGTAAATTTAATTAAAAAATGACTCTTGGGGATAGATTCATCATTTTGAGGTGGTTTGAGGTTGAATGAATCAGTTTCCATGGTTTTAGAGGCAAGTTGTTCCACTGCCTATATTCATGTTCTTAGTTTAGATCTAGTTGAAACCACTCCTATTCTCATGGATTCGACCCCTGATGGCTAGCACAGGTTTTTTGATGCCTATATTATGTACTTTCTTAGTCATTTCTGAAGGTTGGTCTCTTGTGGATGCTTTGAGCTACATTGTACATTTCTTCAGCAGTTTGGCAAGGAAATAAACTAGGATTTGTAGCTACTATTGTGGGATTCTTGTGGTAACGTGTTTTAGCATTGTTTCTCCTTCTGTCATTAGTTTTTCTCATGTGTTATGTGTTCCAAAATAAAATTCATTCTTCTAAACTAAATGAAATCAAGACAGATAGATAGAATACATTGGTAACAATGCTCTGCCTTGGGAATACATTTATTTTTTGATGTTTTTAGTTGTTTGAAGAGGACACATGATCCTTGCATGCCCTCCCTAGCTCTTCACCAATATTATACCTACCATATCACTCAATTCCAAGTGCAATAACACCTACCTACCTCACCCCACAGAACACCGTGCAATTCTGACTTGATTTCCCAGACCCAACACTGCCTGCTCCATTTGATCCAGCAACAAAACCAACAAAATCAACCAAAAACCTAGAGCTACTATACCTAGCCTAAAATACATATTCAATTCAATCATCTCAGCTAAGATTGACAAGGATAGAGCCCTCTCCCAACCTGGTAGGTCTAGCTACTAGGTTAAGCTTGGTTTCTAGTTATCCTAAGATTGCCTCCCTTCAACCTAAGGTCGATCTAGGCTCTAACAAATCATATCCTTTATTTTTCAAGTTCGTAGAGTCTAAGATTTCCTTGTTGTCTTTCTTCCTTAAGTCTCATGTGTACTGTTTCTTACGATGGCATGATTTCTTCTTTCCGGGCATTGCGAACCGTTGTATCTACAGGTGCTATCATGCATGGACTAGGCTTTGCATGCTCTATAGGGATTATAGCATTTGCTTCATACTTTAGCGTTGGAAGTGCTCGCATGGTCAAAATTTTTCACATGGCCCTATAAGCCCATAAAACCATTGGTACGCGTAGGTCCCAATTGGTGTGTCCCACCTAGTGGAACACATTCAATACTTTGCATACTTTGTCAAAGGCTTCCATGAAGATAATATTTGGTGTGCTTGGTCTTATTGTACATTGTCATTTGTGCCCTCATCTTGCTTTCTCCTACTTGTTGTCCCTATTTCCTATCGCAAGGATGGTGTACGTTCATGCAGGTTGCGTACCATATGCTTGTACCCATTTGGAGAGGTGGGCACGCAGGCTATTTCGTCCATCATATCTGGCTTTAATCCACATCTGAGGCTTTCCAAATTGTATGAGCATCATCCTTCTACATTCCTGCCATTCCTCAAAATCTTTCTGGTGCGTACCCCACGATCTTTGGGGCATAACGCACAATGCCCATTTCAGAGCATCGAAACGCTGATGTTCTAGTACTTCTTTTTCAAATTTGGCCAGGAAATCATCCAATTTGCCCATCTCATTATACATAGGCAAATCTCTTACTTTTGTTGCTATACAATGTAGTGACTTTATCATTGTGTTGCAATTGAGTGTGGTTACCTCCTGTAATTGATTATGCCATCATTCTATTTCCTCATCTGAATCTGATGTGCAGGAGCTTTTGTGCTCCCATGAAATCCTGCCATCCGCTGTTGGATTCACCCAGTCCCGCTCCCACATAGTTATCTTCTAGATATAGTGTAGATCATCATCACTCTCATTGTCACACACTGGCTCTGTGTAGCGTGATCCTTCTGTAGGGTCTAAAGGTACCACTACACGTAGTGACTTTTTCTCAAAAATCATCTTGCACTTTTTTAGATTTATTACTCCATTCATGTTAGTGGCCCAATCTATCCCCAGTAGCACTAGATAGGGATTTCTATCATCAACAATCTCTATCACTTCAAAATATACAAGCATGCTTGCCCCTTTGATATCTACCATTATTCCCTGCAATCTTCCCATTGGTAGGATCTTTTGCTGGTTCGCCATTCGCAATTGTGCCTCTAGTCTCATTGGCATTGCTCCTCCTCCTACCAGGTAGTTCGCAAAGATTGGACAATGGTCATTGTTATGTCTCTAGCCTTTACATTTTATGCACCATACCTCCTCGTGTGCTTCTCGACGAGTTGTCCTGTCTTGTTTCAAAATCTGCATCTCTAGACATAGTATTTTCAACTACGTGTGGATCTATTGGAATCCCAGGTTAGGATCTTGTATTGGGGTCTCACGCATCCTCATTGCAATCTCCAAGGCTTTGGCCTAGGTGGATAACTTTTGCTGTGATAGCGCGGTCCTTAGATGTTGCTTTAGTGATGCTACAAACCATGCATGGTGCTACCCATCTGTCAAGGTCATGTAGGCTTCACAAATCATACCCTTTAGTCTCTAATCCAACTCCCAGGGGCTCTCGCCTAGAATCATCGCGATTTCCTTAAACTTGATAATTGACTATGTCTCCAATTTTGGCTTGCTAAATTCCTTGTTCAGCACAACTTGTATATTTTCGATCCTTGGGTTTGGATTGTCATTGAAATGCTTAATGTACCACATTAGTGTGCGATCCTGCAATGCGCTTACCAGTGTTGCCTTCTTTATGTTTTCATCTGTGACTCCATGCGCTTCCCATACAACCTTTACCACAAACCAAAATTGGTTCACATGTTTGTTCCCTACTCCTTTAAACACCGACAAATTTATTGCACTTGCCATATTGAACTATGGTGGTGGCGGAGGTGGTGTGGGTGGAGATGGGGGTGAAGATGGTGAAACTAGTGGTGGTGTAGGTGGGGGTTGTATGCACAAAATTCGTTGCCCTATCAAACAAATCACACTTCTTGGTGAAACTTTCGCAAGCTCTTCCTCGCTTTCTCATCGAGGCAAAATCAAGAGGCTATTTTATATCTCTATGCTACCTTCGTTTCTATGGATCCTCCCACTTCACGTAGCCCCAAACATCAATTTATTCACATAACTCGCTTTTCACACAGTAGCATTTTAATCTAAGTGTTCAAAGATTTAATGTAATTACCCTGCAGTCCTTTGAGGAAGAATCGTTCTGCCTTGTTGTAGCTGACTGAAGTATATACCATGAACTCAGTGATAAAACCTCCTATAATTTGATTGAGCCAATGTCCACAGCATGTGTGATCCTATCTTCTGATGCTTGTAGTTTGCACACAACCTCTGGAGTCCACACAATCGGTTTCTCAAGCCTACACCTTCCTTGACTGTCTACTAGCTTCGCGATCCACTTGTACAACTCAGAGCGGAAGGATGTAAAGAAAATTTCATGGATTTCTATATATAAGTAGCACTCTAACCACTATTCCTTCGATACTCATGCATTCCTATTTTCCTGTGCCGTGAACTCTTGAATCTTTTTGTCCAGCCACTCTTCAATTTATTTCTTTATCGGATTCCAGTGACATGACATCAGACATCTCTTATGCATATCCCAGTCTTAGCAACAAAACCATTTGTTACCTTTTTGGGGCTTGACCTACGTTTTGAGGTGATTTAGCCAAAAAATCCCAATACTACTAGCCCTTTTAGCAACAGTTCATGGGGTGCAAACTGAGGTCTCACCTGAAGAGTATGGAAGGGTGCTCGAACTAGGCTTCTGCACCCTGGAGATGTCTGATGATTTCAAGTGGTTCGCAGTTCGACCCTGCGCGTACGTCGCTACGCGCACTTACCTGTTCCTCACAGCCTGAGGTGCTTCCTTCGTGCAACCCTATTTGGGGGAAGAAAACTATTATTACCCAAGCCTTAACTAGTATTCCACTATTAGTTGATTAACTTAGCTTATTTGTATGTGTTAAGTTATATTCAGCATTATAAACCAGTCATACATGTGTGCATAGTAAATAAACATTATATTTGCAATTTACATTAACCATGCATTAATCCAATAGTAGATACATGAATTGGTAACAAAACCTTTCTTTATTAATCTCTTCTTTGATTACAGACTCGACTCTGTCATACGCACTCAGATGCAAGGGTCCATGCACTCAACTGCGGACTACTAGGCCTCTGCACACTTAGCTGCAGAGCCTTCTCCTACCCTACGACCCAAGACACACTTAGACACTTTCTCTTCGATTCTATTCTCTCATCTCTTACTTCTATTGTTAGTTCCTTTTTTACATTGAGAGCCTCATTCTATTTATACAATCCCATGGTCCATGGACAATGGGTAGGCCAACATTACATTACAACACTAGGAAGGACAACCCTGTGACTCTATCATACATTTCTCGTTCCCTTCCTGCAATTCGTGGAGTCTTTACCACAAGATTAAGTCAAAACTTGGGCTTTGACCCCCAAAACATGCCGTGTGGGGACTCCATGCCCAACACCAGTGCACCCTAGAAAAGTGGTTGCCATCAAGGGTTAAGTTGAAAATTTTCTTAAATCTAGATTTATTTATCCAAACCCTCTTACAGAGTAGGTGTCAAATATTGTACCAGTGAAGAAGAAAAAAGGCACTATTTGCATTTATGTCAATTTCCATGATCTCAATCATGCCTATCCAAAGGATAATTACCCCACTCCCTTCATTGATCAAGTCATTGATGAATGTGCTGGGAGTGAGTTCTTTTCCTTTATGGATGGTTTTTCTGGTTACAATAAAATAAACATTGTGTCAGTTGATCAAGATAAGACAACCTTTATCTGTTCATGGGGGACCTTCACGTATAAAAAGCTCCCTTTCGGCCTTAAGAATGTTGTGGCTACATTTCAGAGAGCAATTTCCTATGCATTCCATGACATTCAAAACATCATTTAACCTTACTTGGATGATCTTCCCACTCATTCTCGTAAGTGCCATGATCATCTTGATCATCTCTGGCAAATTTTTCTTCACTATAGACACTACAACATTTTGGCTGAATCCACATAAATGTGTATTCTGCATCGAATCTAGATGACTCCCCAGCTTTATCATTTCAAAAGAAGGAATTCGCCTTAATCCTTTTAAAGTCGAGGCCATTATTAATTTACCCCCTCCATCTTCATTGCATCAACTGCAGAGTCTGTAGGAAAAGGAAAATTTCCTCCATCATTTTGTACCAAAATATGATGAGCTAGCTTCAAGGTTACCCGGTTTCTCAAGCAAGGAACCCCATTTTTTTGGGATGAGGCTTCCCAAAAGTATTTCAATGATCTAAAAATGTCCTCATAAATTCGCCTTTGTTGCACCCTTCGAACTATCATCGTGATTACTTCCTTTATCTAGATGCAACCTCTAGTACCATCGTTATGGTGTTGGTATAAGATGATGATGAAGGCAATGAACATGTTATTTACTACCTCAGTCAAAATCTCCTCGACACTAAGATGCATTATGCTCATGTCGAGAAGTTGGCTTTGGCTACCATATAGGTTGTTCAATGCTTTCGACATTACATTCTCCTCTGCACTACCACTGTGATTTCTGAATGCAACCCCATGACCTCCATCCTCACTTGTTAGTTGTTGGGGAGAAAGTATTCAAAGTGGATTGTCATCCTCCAAGAATTTGATTTGGTGTTCACTACTACCAAATCAAAGAAATCACTGGTCTTCGTTGAGCTGATTTCCTCACTTCCCTCTGCTTCTCTTCCTACTGGTACTGATGAGCAACTCCTAGACGAGACTGTTTTCCTGATTAGCAATCTTGACTCCTGGTACGATGATATCATCATGAATCTCCAAACATCCACCTTCCAGTCTATGTTTACCAAGGATGATCATCGACACATTCGGCATCAATCCCAAGCTTACCATATCATTGGAGATACTTTGTACCATGTCAGTGTTGATTCCATTCTTTGCCCTTGTCTTACTCTTGAGGAGGCTGAGAGAGTCTTGAATGACTTCCATTCTAGCACATGTGGTGATCATCTATCTGGATATGCTACTGCTCAAAAAATCCTTCGCGCTGGTTATTTCTAGCCATCCGTCTTCAAGGATTGTATCCTTGTTGTTCACAAATGCCATGAGTGCCAAATTTATCAACGTAAAATGTGAACCTTGCCCACTCACCTACACCTTGTTATTATTGCTGGTCCTTTTTCCAAATGGAGCATCAACTATATGACATGTAAGCCTCATTCGGCCAGGGGGCATGGTTATATTATTGTTGCCATGGATTACTTCACCAAATGGGTTGAAGTGATGCCTACATACTCTGTGGATGGTAAAAGGGCGGTTCAATTTCTATTCAATCACATTATTTCTGGGTCTGGAGTGCCTCAAGACATTGTCATCGACCATGGCTCCCATTTTTGAGATTAAATGATGGCTAAGCTAACTTCTATGTTGGGTTTGTGCCACGATGGCTCAACCCCATATTTCCCTCAGGTCAATGGTCGAGTTGAAGCTATGAACATAGTCTTAGTTACGATGCTTTAGTGCACCATTGGGATGCACAAGTCAAATTGGCATCTCATACTCTTTTCAACTCTGTGGGCTTACCAATCCTTGACCAAGGACACAACTAGATTCACACCATTCAAGCTAGTCTACGGTCTAGAAGCAACTTTACCGATTGAGTGCGAAATTCCCTCACTCAAGCTAGTAGTCGATATTCTCCCTAAGACCTCACCTCAGGAAGAGTGCCTATTGTATTTAGAACAATTTGATGAGACTCATTGTCTTGTTGCTTTGGTCATCGAAGCATAGAAAAAGCGGGTCAAGTCCCATTTTGATTAGTCTGTCTCTCCTTGAGCTTTTTCTGAGGGCGATTTGGTTCTTCTGTATGGTCAGGCTAATGATAGGTTGGGGGCAGGTAAGTTTGAATCCATGTGGCATGGGCCCTACATTGTTAAACATGTGTTACAAAAAGGGGCATATGAGTTGATTGATTATGAGGGAAATCCCTTAGACAAGCCCCGTAACGGGATTTATCTCAAAAAGTACTATGCCTAGGTCATCTTGCATGGCTACTTTTGTCCAATAGTGTTTTATTCATTTTTGTGTAGTGTGGTTTGGTGTGTTGTTTTTCAAGAATCTTTCCTGCTTAGTATATTTTTACTTGCTTTGTAGAAGTCTGTGTCTCATCACATTGGTTCCGTTGATGGTGCTTTTTATAGTCCCCAGAATCTATCATCTGCGGCATAGGCCATCTATAACCCCCATGGTGAGTTGATTGATATTCAAGGTATTTTTTTAGGTCGAACAACTAATAATATTACTAAGTATAGCATAGTCATAGAATTGTTGTTAGAAGCTATTGCTCTTGACATCTGGGAATTGGTTATCAACCTTTATTCACAACTTGTTGTTCTTCAACTCAATGGGTAATATTCTGTTAGAAACCCTCACATATTGAGAATGTATTTGCATATTCATCTATTGGAGAGAAATTTTTCTTACAATACATATCATCATATTCCTAGGCATATGAATATATTGAAAGATGCATTAGCTAATTATGTGTTGGATAGAAATTTGTGAAACATGTGAAAAATGAAAACAAAACATTTGTACCATAGTAAGAAGGAAATACTATATATATATATTATATATATATATATTATATATATTATATATATGTCGATAATGTTTGAGTGTCATACATCAAAACCCCAAAAAATAATATATGTGTTCAAATACATTTCTTGCTCGCAGGCATAAAAAATGTAAAATGCTAATCCTATGGACTACTCGTCATGGTTCTCATGATCTCACGTAACCACTAGTACTACACAAGACATCAGTTGGTGGATCCAGTTTGATACCCCCACTAAGTGCCTCTGATACTAGCATGGGATGTCACCCACACGGGCATATTTTAGGATAACTCTGGTGTGATTTCCTCCACATTATCACCTATTTCCTAATAAGGAGAGATATCAAACTACCGAGAAATACCCCTAGAAATTGGGGACATACCAGCAGGACACTCTGGTCCCACATCTGCATTTACAAAATCGAAATGTCATGAATGCTTGTATTTCAAAAATAATGAAAAATTAAAAATTAAAATTGTTTGCTTTTACCTCCATCATCATAATATTCTCCCTCTGGGAGTGGCATATCTGGATCGCCGCAGAAGTCGGTACCGCTATAGGGCCAATCCTCTACTATGATCAACTATCATCGTAGCCACGAAAAGAAGGCAGGCTTATATGACATATGCTAGCCCCTAGTGATTCTAGGCATTAGTGCACTCCAATGAACCATCTGTGGGTCTTGTGGAAATGGAAGCTCCATCTTAGCAAGTTGGTAGTCAAATAATGGGATGCGATCCAAAAAGAATGTCACTAGAAGGAAACCATAGCAGAATTGCTTCAGCTTTCCTACCTTGGCTTTAGATAGCTAGCGCTTCATGTTTACCTTCATGGCTTCTGCCTTGTTGATGATAGTAAGCACCGTATAGTCTGTCGCATACTCAAACTTGGATTTGTTAGGCTCATGCTATGCCTAAGCCCTAGCCACTCTGTTAATGGTCAACAACAACACTTTCAACACAAGATTAGGAATAGTCATGATATCTATCTTGTCGCTCTTTGATTTTAGTGCTTCCTGGCAATGTTCTGCGAGAAACATGTTCACACATGCCCAAATAGTCCTGCACCCATAGAGATTGATTGGTTCCCCTCTTTGGGACAGTCCTGTGATGAAATAAATATCGGAAGTTTCCAACTCCAATTCTTGGTCCCGGATCATAAAATCTTCTCGATTGACATCCTAGAGACTAATCAATTACTACAACAACTTGGGTTGAGCCTGAACACCTAGTGTGAAGAAGAATTTGAGGAGCCCGCAGTTGCTCATGAAATTCAAGCATTTTGGGTCTATAATTGCTTGTGTATCAATGTCCTCATGCTCATGTTCCCTCCAATCAACCATTTTTCGTTGTGTTTTCCTTGCAAAAACCATACAATCAAGTCAACAATCATCCTTGGCTAAATAAATTTGGATAAAATCAGAGGAATTGGGGCAAAAAATTCAAAATTTTGTGTTCACAGTGCTGGCCTGATTGTTTTAAAAATATTAGCATCGACAACATGCTTGACAATGTTAATATCCACTGATTGGCGCGATTTTGTGCCCGCAAATCGCATCGACCGGGGGTGATTTTTTTTTTTCTAAATTATCCTCAAGAAATCCAAAAAACGATTAAAAATAGGAAAAACAAGCATAAAAATGAGTCTAAAGGTCTCAACTCTTACCTGCAACTAATGGATCGTCGAATGTCCTCCTTGATCTCCCGCAATCTTCTCCTAAAAATCTAGGGCACAAATGGGTGAAAAATGCTCCACACAAGGTAAAATGGTAAAATGGTAAAAATTATTTAATTTCTCCTCCTTTTGTCATTTTTCATGAAATATTAGGGTTTTAAAAGCATTTTTAACCCATTTTTACCTCATAAATTGGATAATTCCTTTACCATTTGTGTAACGATAGGTGACAAATTACTGACGATGGTATTGGAGTCACATTTAAGCTCTTTTCTCGACTCATAAAACTCAAATGAAAGGATCGTTGAGTAATTTTCCCTTTTTAACTTGTAAAAGAGAATAAAAATGGGGGGTTCCCTCTTAAGCTCTTTTCCGACTCTTTAAACATGAAAAGATTGCCAAGCTCTTGTCATATTGAACTTGTTAAATGCTTCGAAACATCATTTACCCAATATACGTTTACCCCTTTTTCGGGTTGGGATAAACTATTTACAAAGGAGGTACTCCACTGAAATGGTCAAGAATTTCTCTCAAGTATCGTTTTCTATCTTTTCAGGCTCGAGAGACACAACAGTACAAAAAGGGACCATGTGGAGTTTTTTTTTCCTTGTCTTTTTCAAACTCTGTAAACATGAAAATGATGCTGAGTTACACCTTTGTCGAACTCATTAAAACATTAAACGAAATCGGAATTGTCACCATGATGGACATGAGATTCTCTTTCCTATGGCTCATTAAACTTACTAGGTTAGATTCATCCAAAGGATGGAATTATAGTTCAAGCACATGATATCCCCTTAAAGCTTGCGATTAAAAAATAATTGGAGTACCTGCTAGAAATGGTGGTGGAAAATGGGAAATTCTATCAGTTGTGTCGGCAGCTCACCCTTGAACATGACACTTTCTACTTCGTGTTGGGTTTGGATATCCTCCTTTCATCATTGACCTTCCTGGGGTGGGCCATTCACTTTTTCCTTCCATTTGATCTTTGCCACGTCACCATGACCACTGATCCTATGGATCCAAAAGTTTCCAAACTCCAGAGTCATGTTGTTGATATGTTCAAGAGTTAGTCCTTATGTAGTTACACTTACTCCTAATTCTCTATATCATCTGCAATCAATGCATCCCTTTGTCTCATGCTGATGATGTGGGATACATCATGGCCCTCCTTCAACATAGTCGCTTCCTGTCGACTTCAACTCATTATACATGAAGCTAGCCGAGAGACTCCCTTCTAGTACCTTAGAGCTTGCATGCCCTAATGGCAAGTTATTCATACTCAACGACAAATTCACATCAATGGCTTTCATTCGGGTGATTTCACGGGTGTTCGACTTTATTTCCTTTATTCACATTCTATGGATTGTGCTTACTAGTACCTTCAGAACCATGTCATTATCAGTGATTTCTCTCATGCTTGTTAACATTTCACGTCATTGAACGGTAATCAAGGGAATTTCTAGCATGTTTGACTTCAACACATTCATTCGCATATTAGGATTTGTACTTTAATCGGCCCGTGTTGGAATGCAAGACCCTGGGTTGAGATTACACAAGTCTAGTTGCAAGGCAATTTGACATGATCATCTTGATATACATGTCTCTTTCAAATGGATGGCTTCAACTATACCATGAGTTGTCATATGTGATCCTTCTCATTATTGGATGGTTTTGACCATACCCTGGTTTTGATATGATCCTCCTTACTGGATGGATTTACCCATGCCTTGTATCCATTTCAATGATCATTCTCTCGATGGTTGCGTGCATACCACGATTCATGTATCATTTGTAAGAGTTTGCAGTGATGTATATGTATCTATGTTTGCTTGTAGGTTTTCTGACAATGAACTCTGGTTCCCCACATCTATTTATAAAGCATTTCACTCCTCACTCTAGTTTGGCCTTGTTGAGGAAAATTAATTACCTATCATTTAATTGTCAACCTGGGCGTTTCGTAAAACTTGCGAAGCATGCATGCATTATATATGCTAAAAATTAACTTTCAATTTAGATTAATCTAACTACGAAACCAAATAATGAAAAACCAAATTCACCTATTCTAATTCAACACTCAACTCAAAAGAAATTATAATACAATTATAGTACAATGCGCGAAATTTAAATCTTAATCTTTAGATCTTGCAGGAATTCAAAAGCACACCACTCTTTTAGAAATGAAAGAAAAAACTATCATTCTTAACCTCTCACATAGGAAATATACGAAAGGAAATAAAAACAAATGCTCTTAACTTTTAGGTAGAAAGAAAATAAAAACAATCACTCTTAACCTCTCACACAGGAAAATATATGAAAGAAAATAAAAACAAATGCTCTTAACTTCTAGGTAGAAAGCAAATAAAAACAGTCACTCTTAACCCCTCGCACAGGAAAAGATATGAAAGAAAGTAAAAACAAATGCTCTTAACTTCTAGGTAGAAAGAAAATAAAGGCCACCATTCTTAACCTCTCAAACAGGGAAATAAATGAAAGAACTAGATCTTAATCTATGAAAGTAATAAATCTTAATCTATGAAAGTAATAAATCTTAATCTATGAAAAAAACAATAAATCTCACACATTGTAGTTGGCCAATCCAAAAGTATGAGAGATGGAAAGTTGGGAGGCTCCAAATTCAAGCATAACCAAATCAAGGTGAACATCACTCATGCGCATGGTGCCAAATCCAAATTCTATATTCAAAACATGAGCATTTTCCCAACTTTACACATGCCTTTAATAGGAGAAGGATCTCCTATTTATACAAAAAATATAAGAATCTACCTCATTAATTAAGGTCCATTATTCTCTCCCTATATCCCTAGAAAATCTCATAGAGTTACAACTCAAATAGGTAATGATGAGACACATATTCTCTTTGACCTTTATCCAAATCTTCTTCCATATCTTGAGGATAATTCGAATTTGAGCATTGGAGGCCACATAAGGGTGCCTTGGAAGCTTCCAAATGACCTACACATGTCGTGAAACTCAAGCCACTTTTAAGTATTAGCAAGTATATGTCATTTTTCTAAGTTTTAATAATTTAATTCACTTATAATACTAGAAATCATTAACTTTTGGAAAACACAAAGGTAATGCATATAATTATGAAAATGGAGGCTAATGAAAGGTTATATGTTCATGGAGTTGTGACATGTGAGTGAAATGGTGGTGATAAAGGTGAAAGTGGATGATATTTTGAATACATTTTTGAGACTCTACATTCCCCCAACTGACGTTATTGCATGTCTTCATGCAATCTACTACATTTCTTAATCATGATTTGATTTTTAATGAGCTTGGCTCATATCATATGTCCTTAAACTTTGCATTTGATAGTATTTGACAATTTTATTTCGTTTTGCAAAGTATTTCTTGTCATGCATTGAATTGTAACATGTTTGGTTTGTTCTTGTGTGACAACCAAATCTTAATTGGTATGGGTTGTTGTGTTTCAATACCTTGTTTCTTTTTGTTGCAGCAAGATTCATTGAACATTTTTAAGAATGCATAAATCAGCCATATAATATGCTCATCATTTAGGCATTTATTTTCAAATCACATAACTTTTGAACCATTATGCAATCATAATTATTGGGACAAGTATGTTAAGATGAAATGAAGTGAAATGGAATGAAGTGATATGGGTGTGATAATAAATGGATGTTCCTTCCCCCAAACTAAAGGTGTTTACGATTTTTTCAAATGAGAAAGGAAATATGGTGAAGTATTTTCCAAAAATTATAACTTTAGTATTCAAGGAATTCTATGATTAAAAGCTATAAAATAACATACCTTTACTTACCTAGGAAGTGGACAAACTATGCATATGTAGAGAAGTTGTAACTTTTGTTGGATCATGGAATAGAATGTAAAATTCCATCTGCTTCTTGGTTGCATAAATAGGGGATGAGGTGGTGAAAGTGGATTCTTTATTTTTGCTACTAAATCTATTGTAGCTACTGCAAAATGCTAAAATGGTATAGTCTTCACCCACTACAAAACTTGATGGTACAATTCTAGTCATGAGAATGAATTTGTTGCTATTGAGCATGAAGAGAAGCCATTGGATTACCGACCATTGATGAATGTCATTAACCAATGTGAGGCAAACTCATCATTAATGTCAATGAGTTCCAAGGTACTAAAGTACATCTTGCAAAGTATGAATAGATGAGCTGATGTTGAGCCACTTGCAAGATACAACGATCAAGGGACATTGATGTATTCCCATGATTGTTAGCGAGATAACTTGTCATTGACGAATACAAGCCTCAAGGTACTAATAAGGACTCTAGCGCTGAACCTAGATAATGTGCTGATGTCGATAGGCCAAGACTTGTTAGAAAGGAGGCCTTAATGAATCCTCCATCATCTAATGCGAGTATGAAATGATGATTTTGGAAGGACTACGAATGAAAAAGTTTGCAGTGGATCAAGGTTTATTTAATGGAAAGGAAAATGACAAGAGGGTAAACAAGTGAATGGAAAGAAAAGGGACAAATCAACATGTAAGCGAGTTGAATGTCTCTATTAATGGATTAATGAATGAACATTATGGAAAATGTGAATGGAAAATGTAATGGAAACATGCAACTCTTTGGAAGGAAAATGTTGATGGCGATGCTTAGTGAAAATGATTGGATATCTTGTGAGTTTGGAGAAGAACAATTGTGGCATTTATGGATGATATAAATGGATTCAATTGGTTTATGTCTCTTGAAATTTCTCATAGAAAACCAATCATGCATAAATTGGCCTCCTTCAATTCTTGAATTGTCTTGGAACTTGAAAACAAACATGGCACTAACATTGCAAAAAACATAATTGTGTTCGAAGAGATGTGATTAATTTCTCTAGGTACATACCAAAAATTTGCATAATTAACAGGTTCATGATGTGTCCTCATTTCAAATGGTTAGTCCAATTTCATAACTGCAATAATAAATCCAATTTATAAACTCATGATATGAACAATTTCATCAATTTATGTTTGAATCATGGCATTTCATAAAGATAAAGAAATATAATTTGCGATTGCTTAATGATTCCTGCAAAACAATCCTCAATTAAAAAGTCATTAATCAATCTTGCAAATAAAATGCCTTCGTAGTTCTTTTTCTTCATTGCATCATGCTTGAAAACATAATCACTAGACAAAACCAATAAATTTTGATCATGATTTTTTGATTAGAATGCATTGCTGACAAGTAGATCATTAAGTTAAATACATAGCCGCAGAATTTTTTTTCAGCTGTAGAATTGTGGTTCAGCAATAGAATTGTGGTTCAGTTGTAGAATTGTGCAGTTTCTATAGCTAAAATTTTGAACAAACAATTAATTACAAACAACTATGCATTTTTGTTATGAAAAAATAACCAGTCCAATCTTCAAATTGTTCAATACTTGCTCCAAAAAAATTAAGAAATAGAACAATTTTTTTCTTTCTTCGACAGGCGTGTTCGAGTGGACCATCACAATAATTTTTCTTTTACTTTTCTCGTATCATGAATTGAATTTCACATCAATTTTTTATTTTTTTTTACAATTTTTTTCATAGATTTTTTTTTTAAAAATAATAATAATAAAACTACAATCTAAACATTAATTAAATATTTACAAAACTAAAAAAGTAAAATAGATTTACATAAAAGAAAAACATAACAAAGAAAATATATGTACAAACTAAAACATATATAGAACAATTTATATAAAAAAATCTAATACTTAAATGTACAAACTAAAAATTAACATAACATTAAAATATAACCAAAAAAGCATAACATTAAAATTTATAATAAAAAAGGACATAACATTATATATAAAACATTAAAACACATGACTTTTCTTTTTTGTAACATATAACATAATATTAAAAACAAAACAAAACTTATAACATTATAAAAAATAAACACAATGTAACAAAAAATAAAATATAACAAAAACAACGTAATAAAAGAAACAAAACTGCCATGTATAAAATCTTTTCATGTGTGAAATCTTGAAGTGAAAATCGTTTCATAATCTACCATGAGTGTGAAGTTTTGGTGAAAATAGTCCCAAAGCATTTTCAATTGCTACAAACCTCGATGGAAATATGATGATGTTATTAGAAGTTAAACACCCTATAAATATATTAGTGAGAATGATCTTGGAGATGCAAAGCTTCACTGTCATTTCCCTTGAGGAAGCAGTGGAGGTAGGTGTGCATCATTTTCGTCCTTCTCTGAACTGTCCCCTGACTTGCTCACGGAAACAGCAAGGGCCAAGGTGCTTTTACTAGTATGCATTACTTTCTTAAATATCTCAGCGTTGCTATTTCTCGAGGGATGAAAATGGTTCATTTCCTAACTATTCCCATATGCCAGAAAGTTCCTTCTCCTCTTGTTATAAGGATGTTTGGTTTTGCAAGGTCTTTTACAGAAACAACATGTGACAAACGTGAAAAAGATTTTGGTCATGGAATGTAATGATATGTGGGTATAACAAATCTAAATAGATCATGAGGATTTGTAGGAGTTTAAACTACCACAAATTACAACAACCATAATTGTTTTTTTAGCTGAGATTGTTTTTTTCCATCATTTTTGGGATTCAACTTTCTGGCCAAAACAAACTTCACGTTCAAATTTATTAGTGTTATCTTAGTGGATCCACATCCTATATATCAATTAAAGTGGATATTATCCTTTTAGTATGGCTGCAACTGAAGCAGTTATCTATCTGTGAATTAAATTGAAAACCATTTTTCTCACAGAATCTGGAAAATAAGGCTCCAAAGAACCTGAAATATCTCCTAATCAATTACGAATTTGCTAAAATAGTTCCTGGGTTTTATAATTGACCCCTTTTTGAGAAAAACCACATTTTATTTTTCTGAGATTAGCTTTTATTTGACAAGAAAACATGTTTTGAAACTAATGTTTTTAAGTTTTTACGCATTTCCTCTCCTCAAGTAAAAAAAATACTTGCTAGATTTTTCTTATTGGAATTAAATAATGGATGTCGCTTCTCCGGTGAGAAAATTGGTAATCTCAAGCTGATTTTGATTTCTTCTTGGCACGATTTGGTCTGTAACTCCACTGTTATTCTTGATTCCTTCTACGAGAGCAGCTGATGACACGTACAGATTTTTTTTTTTGTCTAGTGATACAATACAATGAATTGAAAATTAACAAATTACATGATCTCTTGGATTTTGTGCAAAATGATGAGGATGAGTGGGAATCTTTTCAATTCAGGAGAATCGAATTTTATCAACAACATTACCATGATGAAAATCCAACAGAACCACATCATTTTTTCTGAATGCGCACAATCTTAGCTATAAGACTGTTAACCTTAGTGTTCAACAATTTATTGGCAACACTAAATAGGTTGTGAATGGAGCATGCCTACATCATTTTAATGATTAATTGGATTCAACTACAACACGTCCATCATATCTCCTTTTTTTATTCAAAACCAAGAAGAAACCCATCAGTGATTTGCACAATCTGATATTTGCATTATCAATTTTTCAATTCTTGATTATGGTAGAGTCAATATTTTTTTGCAGGCATGTCTCTTGTTGATCGCTTCTTTGACAAGAGATCCATTGTTTTTTATTCTAAATCCATGGGAAGAAGAGATCCTTAAGGCAAGGAGTTCACTTTGGGAAAGATCCAGGATTATTGGATCATGATGGATGTGCTAGAATTAAATTAGTTTTGGTTGCAGAAATGTGTAGTTCCTACAGCTCTTTAAAAATGGAATAGTTATGGGCAATTTAAAGCAAGATCAATTTTTGTTTTTTTTGTTTTTTCTTTTTTAATGATGAATTTTGGATTTTGATTTTTAAGCTAATGCAACTTTTTGTTCTTTACAGGTCACATGAGAGCCTAAATTGTTAATTTCTCAATTCTCTTGAAAACAGAAATTGATAATTTTTATTAAAAAATTTACATTTCCCTTATTCAAAAACATGATTTTTGTTTTATATTATTTTTTTATTGAAAATATAACATGATTTTTATTTTTTTAATTATTTAAATCCAAAACATGATTTTTTATGAAATATTTGTGATGTTAATGAAAAAAATGCAAGAAAATAAATAAAAATATAAATATTTTAAAGTCTACAAATTAAAAAAAATGCAATCAAGAACTCTAAAAAAAGAAATGCAATCAGGAACTCTAAAAAAAATGCAATTAAGCTTGATTTTATTTTTCCTATTTTATCTACTTGAAAGAAAAAAAGTTATTTATTTTTTTAAGTATATGAATATTTCCAATGGAGCCATTTATAGATTAGACCATCTAAAATGTTCATATCCAAAATTGCAAAATATACCTAATTGTGTATGAGGACATGAGAGATGACTTAGGAGGACCCTATTTTGGGGTATCAACTTTAGTTTTTCCTTTACCTTTCTTATTATCTTTCGAGGATTTGTTCACTGCGGTAGACTGAACAATGTGGACATCTGAGGTTTTACTAGGGCTAAGTGGATTCTAAGAGGGACTATTAGAAGGAGTGTTTTAGGCTGACTTCTATTTGGAAGAATATTTTGTAGGGACCTGGGACGTTGAACCAATTACTCCATAAACAGGAGGTGTAGCTTGTGACTTTGATGTCATTGGGTCAGATGATGGCCTCAGAGCATCGGGTAATAACTCATACAAGGTACCAAATTGAGGGTAAAGAAGATCTAAGTACTGGTCATGAACAATGGCTTTCGCCTACATGACGCACCAATCCATAGTGATATTTCAAACAATTGGAGTGACGAATGATTTGGTGAACCATTCGATAAGTAACTGATCAACAATCTCGAACTTGATGAGGCGATTCCTACATCTCCATTAATGGATGTGATTGGAGATGTGGGCCGTAGTATTTTACTTGAGCGATGTAAGAAAATAGGTGTTGGTTTCATAGCGAACCGGCAATTGGAAATGCATGAGGAAATTCGTGGCTAAAGAGTTGAAGTCATAATAAGTACATCAAGGGAGCTTGACGTACCATGTGGTTGTAGTGCCTGTTAGAGTTCATTGTAAAATATAGAGACGAATAGAATTGTCAACGTGAGAATTCAAAGAGCACCAGAGGTGGTATGTCATCACATGGGCTTGAGGATCTTCTTTTGCATTCCCATCGAAATTCGAATAATCGCTCCGGATCTGGGATGGGACCGGATGTGAGTAGGGTGAATGAAGAATTCGATCATTCATGAGTCGAGACACATCTCGCAAGTTTAGTGTAGCTTAGAATTACAATTGATCATTGAAAGGAATTGGAGGTTGATAATCGGGTCCAACCAGAGGAGCCCATCCCTGCTGGTAGGGATTTTGTCCCCATAGTGGAGGGTTTTTTCCATAAAGCATTTGATTTTTCCCCCATTGTAGGTTACCTTTCCCGTAGCGTGGATTTTGACCTTGAAAGCCTTGAAATTATCCAGCCATAGGTTGTTGATAGTTAAATGGTTGTTGATCCTGTTACCTTGGACATATGTGTTTTGCACTTGTTGTCCATGGGCATACGGGTTTTGAACCTGTTGGCCCTGGACATAAGGATTTTGGACCCATTGTCCTTGGACAAGGGGATTTTCAACTTGTTGCCCTTGCACATGAAGATTTGGGGTTTGCTGCTACAGGACTTGACCCTGACCTTGTCCTTACTAAGGTTGACCCTATTGCTATGTTTATAATGGTTTCTATTACCCAGGTTGGCCTTGCTGTTACGAGGGTTGACCTTGCAGCTCCAAAAGTTGTCCCTGTGGCTACAGAGGTTGGGCTTGTGAAGACATAGTTTGGGAGGTTTGTTGAACACATTGCATTTGTAGCTACATGGTTTGCTGCAACTACTGCGAGGATTTCCCCTACGGCTGTTGCAGTGGTGCTAGATGTTGCATCATCAGACCCTGCTACTGCATGGATGGCCCTTGCTACAACGAAAGTTTCCCTTGTTGCTGCAGAGGTTGTCCTTGATGCCGCAAGGGTACTTGGATAGTTTAGGATTGAAACCTTGGAAATTTCCAAACTATATCTGGCCATAGCCACTAGGAATAATGGTTGGACTAAGCTTAACGTAATTCCTAGGCTGAAGGACATAAGGTGGATTTACCATTCCTTGGAAACCATATTGAACATAAGGAGTTTAGTATTAAACATGAGCCTCATAAGACTACTGATATTGGAAATTGCTCAACCCAAATGAACCAACGAGATTTTGGACCTGTTGGTACTAGACATTGCTTGATCTAGTAGGACCATTAGGGTTTTGAATAACACAAGAAGAAGGTTGGTTCACCCCAACCGTGTGAGCATGTGAGCTACTCGCATTAGTTGTGCCCGACACCATAGAGAAATTTGGATTCTGTCCCCCAAGTGGTGGCACAACTTATGCACTTACAGGAGGGACTGAAGGACTGATAGAGGTAGGACTCAAGATCTTTGGTTGCACCAGACGAGTGACTTGGACTGACGAGACAAGAGGGTTTGAGACAGTGGGCTACACCGAGACTGATGTAACTGCAGAAATCAGTGTCTGTTGGGGCGTCAAATTCTGAACGAATGGACCCATGGTAGGCATCGCACTAGACGCCCAAATGGGATTCTGATAAAGTGAATAGGCACTAGGTGTACCTGAGACCAACTGTGCTAAAGTCACATAATTAGGAGGTAAGTTCTAATAAACACTGATGGGAATGATTCCTTAGGGGAAACCTTCTAGAGGTAATATCTTCTTCCTCTTCAATAATGTGTGGAGTGGAAACCTCAGAGTGACCTAGAGAGGAGACTGGAAATTCATCGTCAGGCTCCACCGATAGAAACAAGTAATGATGAACGACCAAAGATGTTTGAGGGGATAATTATGAAGGAATACTCAGATGATCGTATGAACTATACAGACGTGGAGATGATATCACAATAGGGTCAAACAAAGGATTCAGAGGATAAACAACTAGTCCAAGCTAACCGTCAGGAGTCAGCTAACTCTTGAGAGTTTGGATACGATTATCTCTAGATTCTAAGAAAATATTAGAAAGTGACCCAGTATCTGAGGGAGGTGAAGGACAAGGTGACAAAGGTTGAATTCTCAGAATAATTCCAAGTTTAACACCTTGTTCCACAAGTGACTGTGGTAATTCAGGAAATGGTTCCTTAGACACTTTCATATGGAGTAGAGGAAGAGGAACTAGGTCAATCAGATGGTTTAGCCACATTGCCTTTGCCTCAAATAATAGGAACAAAGAGATAAATTCCAAGGATTTAAATATACTTTAAAAGTAATACTCACGATTTCGTCTAGGAAATACTAACAGAGATGTTATGAGATTGTGGGAAGAAATTTTTTAAGACCCATAAACAAATTGGTTCTCTTCATGTTTTAAAATTCAAGAAAGAATAAAAGGTGACTCTATCACTTTCAATTTGAAGCGTGCTCGAAAGGACAAGTGCTCGGATGATATTTTAAGCTTAAAGAGTCAAAAACATCAAATGATTACTCAGGATGATCTAGGTAAAAAGGATTACTAAGTAACCGTGAACTGCAAAATAACTCCCAGCAAACCGACAAGTACAAGTAGGGGATCTCCCTGAATGTTGTGTTCGATGTATCATGTTTACAAGGCAACAGCCTCAGCTTCCTATGGATAAAGGATTTCGGCCTAATCGGGTCACCCTTTATATACTCGATGGTACAGGGAGCACAAGTTTGTACTAGCACTGTCTAGTGCTGAACTGAGCGACAACTGCTAGGTGTAAATACACCAGAACACTTCTCTAACCTAGACCTTGTAGATGTGATCCTTAGGTTTCAAATGAACTTTAGGTTAATTGAGTTCATTGTAAAGTTTATCTTGAATTATGTCTCATTTTTCAAGCCTTAGCGATGTGCCTTGAAAAATATTGTATGCAGCTAAATGTGACAAAACTCTTTCAATTCGATGAATTGTTTACACTAGAGAGGGTAGAAAACACAATCAAATGAAAATAACCAACTAGCTGAAAGAAAAACGATTTTTTCACTACTTTCCTTTTTCAAAACAAAATAATGAAAAAAACTCTTCCCAATTCCCATTTTCCTAACAAGTTCACTTCAAGCAGTCCTTTCAATGGTAAAGAGAATTCCTTTTATTTTCAAATGAAAATTCAACTCTAGTCGTCAATGATGCTAACTAACGTAACATACTGATGCCACAAACTAGAATTGTGTACCTTTCATGAAATGACAAAATGATTTTTTTGTAAAACACTTCAATGAAAAAGTGTTTGAGACAATCAATCCTGAAACAGATGAAAATACACAAAAAGAACTTCCAAAATAATGACACAATAACTCTACCCAAAAACAAGATAAGCAACGTGATCTATGTCGTAAAAGGGACATTTAAACAATCAAACAAAACTCTTCAAACTTGAATGATGGAGATCAAAGCAATAAGAGGACTACAAACAAAATACAAGGAACAAATTCACCAAAAACTTTATTCACTGAGTTCACGATCAGCAAGATGGATGACAAGCTAGATGTCCTAGATCCACTAACCATCCAAAGACTCAAGGAATGAAGCAAAAAAAGGAAAACAACAATCACATAAACCAAGCCAAATCAAGCTTTCTATTCAAGGATAAATAGCCTAAAACAAGCTAAGAGGCAGAAATCAAGAGAGCAAGACACACTTGTTGAGATATGGGGAAAACCCTAATCTCCATCTATAGGCATCGGCATGACTACCTAACTAACAACAAGCACCAGAAGGGGGTTGGCACGAATATTTTTGAGAAAATCGATCTGATCGACACGATTGTTTTATAAAAAACCATGATGACCGAGGATTCAAAGGAAAAAATAAAAATTTCCTTCGGTAAAAACCAAACTAGCTACAGTAAATTTCAGACTCAGAGTAGTAAACCAGGTAAAGCAAAAAACACTAGAGGGAATTGGTGATACTAGAAAATTTCACACAAAACCATGAAATTGAAATCAATCAAACAAAATGATAGACTCCCCAGTATGGTCACTAATTTGTGATGTAGGTAAATTCTAAGTGTGGACACAAACAATTCCTCTAGCTCAAGAGAGCGGGTCTAGTCACAAACAGACAATATATGGAAGATTTCCTTAAGCAAGAATCAATTAAGAGGGCTTACCTCTTAGAACGCTATTCCTCTTGGTGATGATCCTACTTCCTCACTCCATCGATCTTTCGTTTCCTTCCTTCACACACCTAAAACAAGGATACAACAACAAACAACAAATGTAATAGTATACAATATTGTATTCAACCTACTTAACAAGTCAAGGAACATTAAGCCATAAAGATGTAAAATGAAACTTCATGTAGGAAATCAATCGATAGTCATATTTATAAAAATAAAAAAGAGATTACAGCTGGTGCCTTGATGTTGTTGGTCTCCTCTAACCTATTCATGTTCCCACACTTCTTCTAGCACTTCATGGACAACCCCAACAATAGAGATTTTAAGGCCTCTTTCCCTCTAGTATCAAATCACCCCCAAGCACACTATTCTCCCTTAAACATACACTAGAAAAATTTATACTATAGATGTCTTGCTGATTATTCTAACTCCAAACTAAAAACTCCCTTTTGATTGGGAAAAAGAGAGGTCTTTATAGCTTGAATGGATGGGACATGGTTCATCTTCTCATAGGCGAAGGCCTTATCTCTTTGATAGCTCCATCCTAATAGGGAAAAGAAGCCCAAAGTGACCTCCTCGACTCCATCCATCCTAACCATTTACCAGACTTCTGTTACGAAGCTTCTAGAGCTAGAAGCTTTGGCTCCATATTTAAAAGCTTTCCAAAAGAGGATCAACGCAACTAATAAAGGGCTCAGTCGATCCGATCAATGCTGGGGGTAGTTGTAAACCCTGCATATTAGCACGAGGAGGACATGGGTCATTAGCGTCAATCTTGTAAACTAGGATAAACATAATATTTTTGGGAAATGATGAAAAAGGGAATTGTTCTACTCATGAAGAGGGACACAATGGGATTTTTTTCATAATAGGAAAGCATGTTGTGTACACTATAGAGGTCCTCCAGGATCATAAACGGGGATTACAGGGACAGTGAAAAAACATTGTGTAACAATGATCAGATGAGTGCAAACAAGAGTGAATGATCATACATGCAAATATCAAGTGTAGGATTTAGAAAACAAGAAAACATGCATGTGTGTGAAGTGATTTGCCACAATGGTGACCGTTCATGCAAAAATAGTGTCATGAATGTGAGAGTAGTGAGATGTAAACAAAAACTTAAAATGGTGCTTCCACAAGCTAAAATACATCAAAATGATAGTAATTGCTCACTGAAATCAATTAGAGAGCACTCACACGAAGTGAAACACAAAAAGTGACAAAAATGCAGTGCAAAACATGAAAAGTGGGCTTACCCTGAAACAACTGAGCTGAATATACCAATGACTCCTAGATGCAATGTGGGATGCTAGAGCTATAAGGTTGATCTGAGGAATGAGCTCTGTAGCATCTAGTTGATGAGTTTTGATAAATCTGAGGTTGTGACACACATGTAACAAATCTAGGAAAAGTGACACTTGGTGAGAGGTTTATGAAATGATCCTTGAATCAAGGGATACCTTTGCATGCTACCTTGGGAGAAGTAATCCACACATGTAAATCATTTTTTCTTGATCCCAGAGGGAGCTGGCCAACCTAGAGGCAAATGCATCGATCTGTGAGCCTAGGATGAAAATCTACTTAGTCTTTGGGCTAAGTAGATATGGTTGCCTTAGAGGGATTGCACAATCTCTGGGAGGAACATGTCACTATCTCCCAGGATTGTGCAATTCCTGGGCTCAGTATCTATCCTAGGTCAGACCTTGTATTTTTCTCAAGGAAGCCTGTCTGACTGTATTGTGTAATTTCTGAGCCCAGTAGGTTGCTTGGGTGAATTTGTGTAATTCTTTCTAGTTGTTGGGCTGGATGTCCAAGAGGGATTGCACGATTTCTAAGATAAACAGGTGACAGCTGCTCAAAATTGCACAATTTCTGGGCTAGGCAACTGTCCATGGATGAATTACATAATTCTTTAGAGGAAGATTGACAGGAATAATTTCACAATTTTGGAGCCCAACTAGGTGTCCATATCGGTTTGCGCAATTTATGGAGGGAAGGTTGGTTCCCCTCCAGAATTATGCAATTCCCAGAGGGAACTTCTCAACCAACAACTAACACTAAGTACAGAAATAAGCCTATGAAGGAGGTGGAAGAAAATTACATACACAGGCTAAAAAGACTCTATGAAATAGCTTAAGCTCATGTGCTTGATAGTGTAAGAAATGTTGTTGACGATGGTCAGTAGGGAGGCTCCAAAATGAAGCTAAGAAAACATTTTGGAGGGTGCTTGTAGTCGCTACAACACTTGGTGACACACTGGTAGAACTCCAGCTCTCTGAATGGACCTTGTTTGTGAACAAAAACTCTAACACCTCCGGAAGTATTGTTTAGTTTTGTGTTCTTATTGGTTTCCAAACTTGCTTCATTGTAAGATGTAACATCTGCCAAGCTCTTGTTCAATTGACACACATTCCAATCCAAGCCAACATAGTTGTTTCGATTGGGGATGAGGGTTATATTGGTGCACAAGTCATATGATCGTTAGAGTTTTAGTTTCATCTCTAGTGTTCCTCTGCTACTAGTAGGCCTGGACAATACCCCAGTAGAGTCACACAAGAATGCAAGCATCGTTTTTCTGCCAGCAAGCCTAGTCAGTACCTCGATGGGGTTACTTGCATCACCTCTTTGTGCATGAAGCCTTCCTCTTCTCTCGCCTTGTTCATTTTTCATTTTTTTCAAACTTTTTTTCACATTTTCATTTTTTCACAACTGTGCATAGTACTTATTCATTTCAGAGACAGAAGAGGGATCCCAAATTATTCAGAGTAGAAGAGGTTTTTCCTTCAGAGAATTGGTTTATATATGCCTCTGACTTGCTTGTTAAGGTTTTCCCCTCACCTTACTCTGCTTGATTGAGATGGTAAGGATTAACCCAAAAACAACCGACTAGAGTAGGTCATATTAGTTCACGTACAAGCATTATGATTGCACCAAGGTTCACTTTGAACAATACGTATTTCCATTAATGTATCATGGATTGAAGACAACAAGTTCTTCATACAAAGATAGGATGACAGATAACTAAGTATTTATAACTACACAAGTCCTCTTGTACTTTACCCGGCTTATTTCAAGTGTCACACATGGTTCATGCGAAGCTAACCTACGAATAAAAACAAGCATACAAACAACAAAGGAAAAAAAAATCAGAAGTAGATGCATAATAAAATAAGGTAAGAAAATAAACCAACAAGCAAGAAAACATACAAACAAATAAGAAAACATGCATGCAAGTAAACAACTCAAAGCAAATACTACTCCTACTCCTAAGTTAATAGTGCATGCGTCATCTCATGTGAAGTGATACTTCCAATGTAGCCACCAGTGCATTTGTCAGCCCATGTTGGTGAAGGCATGGCTCACGAACATCATAGATATGCCAACCAGAAAGCATGAAAGATATAATGATGAAGACTTACATACTCCGAGCTTACAAGTGTCTAGAAAACAAAAATGAGTGAAAGTGTGTGGCATGCACTCTGTGGACTTGCCATAGTGTTGTGCTACACTGCATGCATATGTTTAGGGTATGCATTCTCTTGACTGTGACATGTAAGAGAACATGAGAAAGGTAGACCACTTACATTGTGCAAGTGTTCTTGTTGTGTAAGATTCCTCCAATGCATGGTCGATGGGATTATGTAGTTCGAGTGGAGGAATTGAAATCTGAGTGTTAGATTGATATTGAATGCAAAGAAGAGAGTGATGAATAGCCTTGCATGTTTCAAAAATTTCCTGATCAAAAGCGAAACCAACCTCAGAACAGTGAGGGCCTGACATAACAATCATCTCTAGCTAAATTGCCTCAACATTTTGCTGGGTTTCGACTTTGTCAATAGATAGATCATCGTAGACCAGTGGCTTAGACAAATTAACAATGAGTGAATGGACATCATGATTGGATGAAGAAGTAGAGAGATAATGACAACCAAGATTTGAAAATCCAAGATGTTCAACAACATCCTCATGATTTGATGAATCGTGCATAGGGGTAGATCAGAAGCAAGGATGCTCACCCTCTGTGTTTTTAGAAATGACAGTTGACAAATTGGATAGCTTTTCAGAGGAAGATGTGTCCTCTTTGCAATGTAATGACAAACTGACATTCAATGTTCCATGTGAACGATCTGAAGTAGAAACATCCAAAAATGAGTTTTCATAGGGGAAATCAGTAGTGGAAGAATCACGAGGGATTTTAGGATAAAGTCGATGAGGCATGGCTGGAAGGCATTCATCCTTCACCGCGAGTTATTCTTTAGATTCTTGCACATCCTAATCATGAATGATGGCACAAGTTGGCTACATAACACCAACTCCATCGTCAACTTGATCCTTCTTCATAGTAGCTGAGGAGTATGGAATGGAATAACACAAGACAATACATTTTGAAGGATAAACAGAACGCGGGGACAAAGGTTGAGGGAATGAATCCACGTGACAACCAACAATCTTGCAAGCCAAATCTTTGTAGATATCAAGAGCAGGTGGAGTGGGAGTATGTGAGAGTTCAACAGAGGTGTGTGCATAATCTCCCACATCACTCTGCGGTGGTGTTGTTTCATAAGGTGAAGGTGGACAGTCACTTTTGACAAAAATTGTGCCTACCTGTGATTGCGTAGATCCATCACTGAAGTGTGATGAGTGGGATTTGAATTATTTCAAGAATATCATATTTTTGGATATGTAAAGAAGATATTCAAATCTTCCATCAATAAATTCCCATTCAATTTCATCTTTGGGAAATTGATATGGAATATTACAAAAGTGTGTGTGAAACTGTTCAATGGGTTCATCAGGTGCTTTTCGTAATTCCATAATTTCTTTGTTGAGTTCTTTACAATTAAAGTGATTGAAAGCATGGTCTACCTCCGCAACCAGATGAGAAAGAGAATGAATATATTTTTCAGGCAGCGTCGCACACGAGTGCATGGGTTTCCCTCGAAGCAAGTAGATGAACAACGCAGGTCATGTATTCTTCAAAGATTTCATGTCTTTCGCATGAGACTACAACACTGACCGCATGCCTAACCAAGGCTATGTGGCCTCCACCATCATATACTTTATCTGGCATGTTATCCGAGAGATTTTATGAGATAATGAAGTCATTTCCACAAGACATACACTTTGAAAGTGCAACTCTGTAGTTAGTGATGATAGATATGCAAAAATTTAAAACAGATGTGAGGACTCATCTTGTCATCTTGCCCTCCTTCTGGTGACAAAATGTTGACAGTGTTGGACCCACGTACATGTCAGGGGATCTCCCCAGTAAGAAGTCCAAACTAGACCTTAGACCATTTGGTGTAGGAGTCCTAGCAGTGGGTCATGTAGTATCGCCTTGACCGTGCTTGCATATTGAGGAAAGCAAGATGTCCCTATTGGTAGCAAGTTGTGACATATGTAACAAGTCAAGGAAGGTGCATGAGTGGTTCTAACACGCGGAAGGTGAGATGAGTGTGCCCCTTGGAAACCTGTGAAAGCATAGAATTAAGGGAACACATGAAAAAGGATGCATCACAACATGGAAGGCAAGCAAACTAGAAATCCATAGTGATGGTTAAACCAACAACACATTTCAATAATACTTGATACATACATATACTGAGAATAGCTACAAAGCATGCGTAAGAAAATATATACATATATCATTTAGAGTAAACAAGATATCTGAAATACAATATGACATATGCATGAAACATCTTAGCTATGTTTTATTAAGAAGTGATAGTTCCAGTCATATAATACAACCATGACCAACCGCTAGTTCCGACAGCGAAATGTTACAGCCATTGTTGTCTAGTCCTCCAAAGAGATATTAGCTCTACATAGTGGAGAAGGTAAGGCTTATTACAATATTGTCCAAGATTTCTCTAAGATACTCCTATTGGAAGCTTGGCTGACCAAAAGCCTTTACAATGCATTATGAGGTTCTATTTATAGAAATGGGTGGGTTGACCCTTAGCATTCCCCTTTGTGACCATTCATCTATCCTCATGACTCTTCAACTACTCTATGACTGTTACATTCAACTATCAACACTTCAAATTCCACTTGACAAGACGTTACATACAATTTTCACTTGTACACATGTGAGACAAAATGGTTTGAGAAAGCCATGCAAGACATCACTAACACTTGGGAAATTGTGGTGAGACCAACTTTTTAAAATCCTTGTGATGGTTGATGGTGGTGAAATGATACCAAACTAGGTCCTCCATGATGGTGTTCGTGCACTCAATGGTGACATCATGTTCAAAGCAAACTCTTGCCTTCGTTGCATCCAGGTACACTAATATGGCCCCTTTGTCTAACTCATTCGATAGTATGCACATCATCATCTTGAGTGCGGCTGGACCAGCAATCTACTGATGCATAGTGTCTATGTTGATCTCCAAGTATGTGATGGTGATCATGCACATCAACTTGTCAAAGTACATGTTCAAATCTACTTAGACTTGCTTCTTGTATTCACCTCAGTGAGTGTGCCAAATGGGTGGGATCGCATGCGTGCGCAAAATGACATGCATGATGCTAAATTCCCTTACATGTGACCAACAACACTACTCACCTTGTCTACTTCATGCCAACTATTGAGATGGATCTATAACTTGTGTGGGCACAGTTTCATCCATCTATACTTGTTCCTACCGCAACCCATTCTCTTGTCTGTGTAGCTCTTGTTCTTCCTTGAGTTTCTGCTTCAGCACATGCAACTCCTCCTATTTTTCTCTCTCTGCTTTCGCGTGATCTTCATGTCACGTGGTCATCTCATAGCCTCAGTCTCCAAACTTTCTTTCATCACAAGTGGATCTGCTTGAGCTTGCAAATGTGTTCTGCCTTTGTCTTGTCAACAACCTTCCTCTTGCATTCGTTGGTTGCAGGTGTGATGCCTTTTGCTACTGTTGATGGTGCTACTTGTTGTGACATTGTTTCCATTTCATCTTGATATCCTTGTCCATGAAAAACTTGATGTCTTCACAGATAGGAAATTTCATTGACACTTGATCGACTACATCCTTAAGTGTGCTCTTAATGGTGTCTTAGGCTCTAGTCTCCTGGAAAGCCATTGTACCTATGCTGCTGAGAAGTAGACCAACACCTGTGATACCTGGATACACAATAACACTCGTTAAAAGAAATCTGTCAGTCGAAAACCAAAACTAACTAGAGGACTAACATGCAACGTGCCTATGTGACTATCTGTGAAGATTGCATAATTTTTATTGAGAGGTTGGGAGACTGAATAGTGCTAGGAAATGCATAGTGCTAGTCGGGCAAGGCACAGTCCGAGCCAAGGAAACTTAGACCAGCCGAGGTGTTACTGAAAACATGAGAAGTTTGAATGCATGATGAGATGAGTGAGAACAAGAGTGAATGATGATACATGCAAACAATAAGTGTAGTATTTAGAAAATTGGAAAACATGCATGTGTGTGAAGCAAGTCACCGCAACGGTGACCGTTCCTACAAGAATGGTATCGTGCATGCGAAAACAGTGAGATGTGAATGAAAAATGAAATAATTCTTCTACAAGATAATATAAATCAAAATGATAGCAATCTCTCACTGAAATCAAGAAGATAGCACTCACACAAAGTGAAACATAAAAACTGATAGAATCATGGTGCGAGACATGAAAATCAGGCTTACCTCGAAATAGTTGAGGTGAATGTGTCGATGACTCCTAGACACAATGTGAGATGCTAGGGCTACAAGGTTGATGTGAGGAATGAGCTTTGTAGCATCAATTGATAAGCTTTGACACGCATGCCAAAAATCTAGGAAAAGCAACACTTAGCGGGAGGTTTCTGAAATAATCCTTACATGTAACCTCCAGTTGCTAAAAATAGATCCTTGAATTAAGGGATGCCTTTTGCATGCTACCTTGGGAGAAGCATTCCATGCATGCAAATCACTTTTTCTCGATCCCGAAGGGAACCTCTCAACCTAAAGGCACATGCATCGATCTGCGAGCATGGGATTAAAATATGTTCAATTTTTGGGCTAAGCAAGGATGGCTGCCCCAGAGGGATCACGCAATTTCTAGTAGGAACAAGTGATTGTCTCCCAGGATTATAAAATTTTTGGGTTGAGCAGCTATCGTGGGTTAGACCTTGCAATTTTCTCAAGGGAGCATGTTTGACTGTATTATCCAGTTTATGAGCCCAGCAAGCTACCTGGCTAGATTTGTGGAATTTTTACTAGCTATTGGGGTGGCTGGCCCAGATGGATTTCACAATTTCTAGGAGCAAGAAGTGACTCCTACCTCAAATTGCACAATTTCTAGGCTGGGTAGTTGTCCTGGGATGAATTTCTCAATTTTTGAGAGAAAGAATGAGTGGAATAATTGCACAATTCTGAAACCCAACAGGGTGTTCAGCTGGGTTTGTGCAATTTATGGAGGGAAGGGTGGTTCCTCTCCAGAATTACGCAATTCCTAGATGGAGTTGCCCAACCAGAAACTAACACTAAGTATGGAAATCAACCTATGAAGGAGGTGGAACAAACTTGCATACAGAGGATGAAAAGACTCTATGAAACAGCTAAAGTTGATATGCTTGACAGTGAAAAACATGCTACTAAGGATGGTTGATAGGGAGGCTCCAAAATGAAACTAAGGAAAAATTTTGGAGGGTGCTTGTCATTGCTACAACAATAAATAATGACCAAATATTTAGAAGAAACATGAGAGAGAAATAAATAATTCTATGATGTATGAGATCCACAATTATCCTAAGCATCTAAGGATGAATTCAAGACAACCACTTCAGAAATGGTTATCGGTTTAACATAAAGAAAACACACACCACAAGAATCTTTGAAACTAATTGCAAATTATTCTTTGAGTTTTTAATTAAAATATCAAACACACAGGGGCTCCTCTTACTCTCAACAATTGCCCATTATTCCCTTATTACATTGTATATTTAGCCATTAAATACCATTTTGGCCTAAGACAAGGTACATTGCATCTATCCAACTAACTGGATCAAAAGGTGCATTTTATTAGAATAGCAAGATTCAGATCGAACAACATTAACTTAGAAAATCATCTTCATCCTCATCTACCCATAGTCCTCTGTAAAATCCTGAAACACGTGTCACCATGCCAAAAGTCCTGCTAAAAATCTTGCTAATGCCATGGTTCATTCCCTTTCTACTATATCGGCTTGCTTCCGAACAGTGAAAACCATAAAAACATGGCACAGTATAAAATCATGACTATGGAAAGGATTTTAATCCATAAAACTAGTGGGTGCTAACCATCAACTTATGTCACAAGTGCTTATTTCAAGTTGAATAGTTCTATAGCTGAATGGAAAGCTAGTTTAGAGCTCTACACGTTGATTTCACCTACAAATTCATTTTACAAACATTTGACAAGAAAAAATCCTTCTTAACCTTAGACTAATTTGATCAATGGCCCCTTTAACATGAAAACCTTTAGACTATGATACCCTGTGATTCATAGGCTAAACTAACCAAAATGAATAGTAAAAGGCCAACACCACTGATTCCTATTATGGGACCCTAATAGGCATCTTGTGGGTTCAGTCATCCATTTGGTGAACACTTGACCAAAGATATGTTATGCAGTTAGCCAGCGTAGTCAAGCAACAGTGAAGCCAACCAAACTATATTGGAAGGAAGCAAAGCATGTGTTGAGATACCTCATAAGCAACACTCATTTTGGTTTTTAGTAGATATGGATAGAAGGAGTGAAGCTACAATGTGTCATAGATGAATATTTAGGAGGTTATTCCATTAGACAGGAAGAGCACATCAAGAGGAATTTCCAGTGTTGGCTGAGCAACATTTTCTTGGTATAGAATGAAGCAGAGTACATGGCTGCAAGTCAAGCAACATGTAAGGTTATCTAGATGAGAAAGATTCTTGTTGGGTTATTTGGTCAAATGATGGATCCTATTTAGATTTACTATGATAATTATAGTTCTATCAAACTCTATGAGAATCTTGTATTTCATGATCGATCCAAGCATATCGACATCTGGTATCACCATCTACAAGATTATGTGCAAAGGCAGATCATGTTGTTGGAGTACATATCTATAGAGGAATAGGATGCATATTCTTTGACCAAGGCTTTGTTAAGAGTCAAATTTGAGTTCCATATAGGCAGGATCATGGTATCTGATAATCCCTTTATTTCTGTGAGGGAGTGTTGAAAACATGACAAGATATTGCTAATTTAATTTTGCCTTAATTAAATTAGGAGTAATTCAAATTCCAATTTTAGTAAAATACTTGGAGGAATTTAACCAAAGTGATTGGAAAATATCACTTAGTTAAATGAGTTAGTTCAATTAGGAGACACTTTAGTCATATTTAGTTATGATTGATTATTAATTTCTAGAAATCTATTTCAATTACTTTAATTTATTTTGAGTTTAACTAGTTCTAATTGATAGAGAAGTAGTGGAGGGTCTAGCAGTGTGGTGTATACGTCAGTGATCAACCAGTTAACTCATCAATCAGCCCATAATAATTTCTGCATGTAGATAACTCAAGTTACCCAGTTGCGATTGGAGTTCAAGGGCAACATACTATCAGTTGTATAAAATTCCAAATTGTACAAGTGGTGCATGCAGTCAGAAAATGGCCTAGAGTGATTGTGTAGTTCTGGATGGGGAATTTCCCTATTTAATAGGGGCTAATTAATAATTGAATAGTGCAAGAAAATAGGGACTTGGGTAGGAAGGAAATTCATTAAGTATTGACTAGATCTATCTTGTCAAGTAGTGAGATATATTATACTTGTGCAGAGGTTTCTCAGGCTTGAGAAAGCATTATATTTCTTCTATATTTTCATACTAATGCAATACATATAGGAAGGGGTTTTGAGTAGTTTCTTTCCCCTAGATAAATATTTAATCGTATGTGATTGAATATTATTTGATGTTTATGTTGTGATTTCTCGATCGATTGAATTGTTTTCCGTTGATGAGTAGAGTAGATTCAAGTATTTTGTTTTAGTCAATTACATTAGCAGTTTTGAATCTACAAGGAATTTATACAGTCAAGCATGGCATCAATTGTGTTGGAATTGATTTGAATATGCTTGGAGGATTTTCCATGATGATCATGGGCTTGATGATATGTTACTAAGGTGTTCCTAATGTCTGCATAGGTTCTACAGGTGTTGAAGAAGGATTTGAGATAAATGGAAAAGTTTTTGGTAGAGAGGAGGTGATTTTCACTAAGTTAGAGAAACTTCTCTAGGATGATAACTAGCACAGAGTGAAGATCACATTATCCTCATTGGGATCCCACACTATGCTCACATTACCATCTCTAGGACACATTTCTATCCCAGTGATGATGTCCTGTATGTAAATTTTTTGTTTCTTGTGCTCGCACATAAAATACCATGAACATTTCCTAGAATATTTGCCCAATATTTTCATGGTATAGAGTCAATTTGATTTATTATTAATTCTATAAGGTTTTAAAGTCAAATATAATTCTATCATTGGATGAATATGATGGAGGATCAAGTTAAGGAGAAAAATAGCAGTGTGTGAACAAGAGTGTGTGTCTCTCCAT
Source organism: Pinus taeda (assembly GCA_000404065.3). Lineage (NCBI taxonomy): Eukaryota > Viridiplantae > Streptophyta > Pinopsida > Pinales > Pinaceae > Pinus > Pinus taeda. The sequence goes on along the minus strand of APFE031057661.1, from coordinate 120,259 downwards.
ATCTCTGAGATATTATTGTTTAATCACTTCATATCATCTATTTATATCATAAATATTTGTGAAAGATGGGTTGGTTCCTTTGTGAGAGTAAGTCATTGTAGAGTATTGAGAACATCAAGATTCATGTGAGAGGAGAGACATAGTTGTAGCAGATCGCTGAAGGAAATCACTTTTATTGCATATCTTTATGTGCATACTTTAGCAAGTGTTTTATGTAGGTATATGAAGGCTTTTGATTGAGAAGACTATTCATACAATGGAGAATTGGATGTTAGCATGTTTTCTATGACATCTTTGTATTGCTAACATTTTGCATGTAGGGGATCATAGTTGAGCAAAGCATGCTTTCAATTATTGTAGACATTTTATATGGTTGTATCTCTATTGTAATGTTGATAGAGTTGGATACCAGCAACATATAGAGAATCTCCCTAATATAATGTTCCAATTAGATCTTACATAATTTGGTTTAGGAGTCCCATTTGGAATACAATCCAACTATCATTTACTTCAAGATATGCCTTGGATTTAACTATTAGCATGAGAGAGAAGAGAAAATATCCTTTCAAATGAGAAAATGAGTGTGCCTTGTGGCTATTCAATTGCAGATGTATCAAGGTTATTTCACTACAGATGGGAAGAAAAGTGAGCCTCTAAGAGAGAAGTAATAGTACTACCCTAATGGAGGCACATGTGAATGAGAAGGAATCGTCTAACATCATTATAAAAATTACAACGGAATTACAATACATTAAGCATATAAGTCACTAAAATAGTTCAATTACCCTAGTACATATGAAAGAAAACATGAATCATAAACATTGAAAGAATAGTCGTAGAAACATTGACAATCCTTGTTGGAAAATGTGTTGGCCTTAAAGGATTCAAAATTAATTAGAAGCCCCAAGATATATAAATACAATGAACATCACTAACTCTAATAGCGGAGCATTAGAGTGACTACTTGCCCCCCAAAAGTGCTAGCTCTATCCCTATAATTCCTTGTGGTAGAAGCCAAGGTTAAAAGTCCTCTACATGAAAAATGAGGATCCTTTTGTAACTTGAGGCATTACCTTTCACATCCCCACGACTCTTAACTTTCTAACATCGAATGACCTTTGGAGTTGTACAACCATTGGACTTCCAAATTACATTTGGAATTACATATGACTTTTTGTATTACATGTCTTGTGAAATTCCATGGCTCTTTTGTCCATGCATGACTCTTAGACTTCTACTTGTCTATCTTTACAATGATTACAACATTACATGATGAATTCCACATCATCATGTGATGAAGAAATTACATGTCACTATATTTGATGATAGGGACTAATAGTGACTAATGACATGGACTTTCTTTAGTGGTTACATGGCTACCACTCTTATCTGTGTTTTTCATATAGCTTTTGATCATCATTGCCTTCACCCTCAAAAGGGTATTTGATCTTGGAGTCTTTAATATGCTTCAATCATCAAGTTTGGATTTTCCTCTTAGTTTTTTGATGGTTCCTTTGTGTGTGTTATTTTCCTAGCCTTCCTCATGTGTGCTTGAGATGATTTTTGTGGAACACCTATATTTGCAATCACTCATGAAAAGAAACCATCAACCTGAAAATATCCTATCCTAGCATGTTTTATTAAAAAATTATTCATACCTTTTTAATGCAGTTAAGAGAGATAAGTAAAGATTTTGGGTGCATTGGTGGACTTCAAAGGGCTAAAGCACTGAGAGAGAAGGCTTTAGAGCTTTGGCATGTGTTCATGCGCTTAAGGGAGAAAGACAATCAAGGTAGGGTAAATTGTGCAAGTCTGAAGGACAAAGGAGGAGGCTTTAGGCTTCCTTAGTATGACGTGTGCTCAAGGGAGAGAGGCAGGGCACATGGTGCACTTCTGAAGGATGAAGGAGGTGGCTTTAGTCTTTCACGATGTATTCATGCGCTCAAGAGGCTCGGGAGGGCGATGGCACAAGTATGAAGGTTGAAGGTTGATGCTTCATGCCTCAAGAGTGTGCTCATGCACTTAAAGGGTATAGGAGGATTATTGGCTTATTAGGCCTTGACCCAGGTTCGGAAGAGTTATTTAGCCAAACAAATCCCATAGCTACCGATTCTTTCAACAATAGCCCGCAGAGCGGGGACTAAGGTCTCACCCGAGGTAGCAGGGGAGGGTGCTGGAACTAGGTTTCCACACCCTTGGGATGTCTTGATGGGGGCTAGAGAGTTCGCATACCATTCTGTGGCCTCACGCTACTCTGTTTCCACGTAGATCCCAAACATGGTAATTCCTTGATACTTATTACTAATAAGTTGTTATAGATCAGATCTACCTTTTACGGTCTTCAAGAAAACATTTAATATAGATAACCAATTTGCACACCTAGAAAAGTTATAGATTTGAATAAACTCATAACATAAGCATACGTAAACAGATCAAACAGATATATTAATCATAAATTAACCAGATCCATAATATTTCATGTTCAACATAGTATTTCAGAACCACTTATCTTTATTCAACCCTGTCACTAAAACAACCAAATTTACCCTGCGCACTCAGCTGCACGGGTCCGCGCACACAGTTGCAAACTCTACCAGGCCTCTACGCACATAGCTAAAAAGCCTCTATCTACCCACCAACACCCTCAACTCAAACTTACAGATGCTTCAAGACTTCTTTCTTAAAAAACCCATTACATTCTAGATCCAAAAGTACATACCAAAAACTGACTCCTAAATCTAGTGCCTTGCTCTATTTATACATTTCCATGGTTCGCGGACCATGGGTGGGCCGACTCAATTTACATTCTTTTTGGGTGGACAACCCTTTGAATTGACTCTTTACACTTCACTCTTCGTGCATATCATGGAGTCTTTGCCATGCTTTACCCAAAATTGCAAACTTTTGAGCCCTAAAACCATTATGTGAGGCCTTTGCTACCCAACAGTCCTCCAACACAATCATCGTGACTCATCCTGAGTCACTTAGCTAGTGCAGTAATCTTTATGTGGAGTTCGGTCAACAATTTTTCAATTTTTGATCCTCGCTTGTGCTTGCAACAAACTCTACTGCTATCCTCTGTATCTATTCTATGCAAGCTGTTGATTCATCCATATCACTTGTAGTTTCCTTTCTGGGATCACCTACGGCCTCCATGTGTGCTAACTTTCCTTTGATGGTTGTGGAGACCATGAATGCTTCATCAAGCAAAGGCTGGATGCATTCTTTAAGCACCACCTCCCTTTTTCGCACAACTTCAACTTGTGCCTAAGAGCCTGGGCCTCCTTCATTTTAGCCAACCTCTGTGTGATATTAATCATCTGTGTAGTCCCTCAAACTATGTTAAAAGCCTGTTGCAGCTCCCGTGCTTTGATTTCTACTTGTTGTATGGTTGGGTCTTCCTAGAGGGAGGTGAGCATAAGGAGGGATTGATCTAATAGTCCTGAGAAATCTTGGACAACACACTTTATCATTTCCAGTCCTGCTTGAATTTCACCATGGCACTGCTCCCGAATTTTGATGGTGTGGTCGGCTGTGCCTCTAGCCTTAGCATTGCATTTTGTAGATTTAATTCCCATTGAGCCTTCACAGCCTCCTCTTGGGCTATTCGGAATCCTGTGGTTATGCGACGAATCTTGTTAGTCGTTGGAAGTTCGACTAGGATAACTAACTTTGGTACCTTGCTGCAAGCTTCCATCATGGCATGTTCCACTTCCTGATTGTGTGTGATCAAGTCATCTTGCTGGAGACTGACCTACTCCAGATTTTCCTTGTGCTCCATCAATATTTGGAGGGTGCGGCCTTCCCTAGCTCGAAGCTCGGTGGTTACCCCATCCTGTAGTTGGTACAAGGTTTCTCTAGGAAGAGCGGCCAGATTGAACCCCCAAATTTGCACATCCCCCTCTACTTATGCTAAGAGAGTGCCTACTGGCAACGCAAAGGTGTTCATTGTATTGGTGCACACCATCTGCTCAACTGCGGCTATGTCCTCTATTAATTGTAGTATTACCCCACACCTGTAATTCCTACATCTATGCTCAGATCTCCCCCAACACAGTTGTCTACTCTATGATCAGGTTCATCCATACATCGGTAGCGACATTACTCACAGGTTTGCTACAGTCAATAAACTCTTTTTCCAAAGCTTTTGCTATCTTTGACTTTTTGCATGTGTGCGATGATTCCTTTGTGCACGGTCGCTTGACCTGGGTTGATTGTGTAATATGGTCCATGTGTTCCTGTATCTCCTTTTCCTATTGCACGTCCTGTTCCAAGGCCATTTCTTAATCTACCATGATTTCTTCAGCTATCACTTCCTTGGGTTCCTCCTTCTGTGAAGCTACCTGTTGTCTCTGACGGGTCTTTTCTGCCAATTGAGTGAGTCGCTGTTGGAGTTCCTTTTTTTGCTGTTGTGCTACTATTCTTTCTAGTACAACCTTGTTTGGAGCATGCCACTCTGGAGGCCATGTTTCCAATACCTTGTAAATAACATCGCCTGTTGCAATGAACGGAAGTGTGACCCATGCTCACTTTGGATCCTTCCATGCCTAGATATATAAGTTATGCATGTCCACTTTGAACTCAATTGCGCTTTGCAAATTGTTGTAGATTGTTGGCGACATCCATGGCCTATGAGCGATCCATGTTTGGAAACTCCCCTCCATGAAGGTCGAAAAAACCTTGATGTTAGAAGCCCTCACTGCGTCCTTTGTAGCCTAGAGCGAAGTATACCACACTGCTTCTGGTGGGCTATCTCCATTGCTGGGAAATTGGCTACGCTATAGTAGTTCTCCTACAACCAGAAGGATTGATAGTAGCAACCATGCATAATAAAATGTCTTACCTTTGTCCTGGGCTTCCTGACAATTTGTCAAAAATTCGTCGCATAAGAACTGCGCCTAGTTGAACTAAACCCCATTCACGCACTTTTTTGCAAGCACAATGACAGGAGCTGGCACCCCATTTGCACGGCATTTCCTCATTAGTTTACTGGCTAGTAACTGGGTGGCAATTCACACCCTCGATCTTTGATGCTTGCTATTACATACCCCCGCTTCCACTTCTCTAACTTATATTTAGCCTTCATTGTTTCGGCGAGCCTTCATTGTTTCGGCGAGACCCACATTGCTACTTGTTCCAGCTATGTTTGTGGGGTCGTTCCCTTTAATAGGCAAGTGGGTAATCTGGTGTACTAAATCAGCTGTGATAGGAATTGGCTCCTCCAACCAGAGATACCCATCATGTACCAGACATAGTAACTGTCAAATAACAAAGTTGGTGATGGTCGCACGGTGATAGTAAGGTATCCAATTTAGATTAAGTAATCCTACCTTCTCCACTCCTAGTAAACACTTCCGCTGCAATAATTTGTCTTTAGCAAACTTGGGGAACTTGTCAATGTCTGCAACGTCCCAATATTCAAACTTGATGCTCAGAACTTGGCCCAGCAGCAACCCATCGAAACTTATCTCATCTGGAAGAAGTGAAGTTTGGAATGTATTTTTTGCAGTGTCCAAGTCCTTCGGTATCTTGGCTGTTGGGTGTGGAGCCTAATTAGCTTCTGTATTCAAAGGTTTCAGCTGGATGTATACCCCAGAAGGATTGTATACCCCTCCACACAGGGGGTGCAGTGGAGACTTGTCCCCCCTGCGGGGGTTCGGGGGCCAGTGGTCCCCCAGCAGGGATTTCAGGGACAGTGCCCCCAAAGCTAAATACAGATGTAAAATTGCCTTGTAAAAGTCTAGTAATTTCTAGTCAATCTGAGCCATTCATTAGGCGGATATCTAACGATAGAAGTTATGCTTAATTTAGATTTTCTTTCCCCAGAAGGCAACCCCTCACTATATATGATGGAATTGTATTGCGTGTATGTAGATCTTATTCTAAGTGAGGAGGAGAGAGGAGATTAAGAGCGAAGAGGGAATTACAGCGGATATGTTGTAGGTTGTATCTCTTCATTTTGCTTGATAATATAATAAAACAAGGACTAGTTGTTTCTCCATGGACATAGCCCAAATTGGGTGAACCACGTATATCTATGTCTCTCTTGTTTTATGTGTTTTCTATGTTTATATTTCTACAATATTTTATGTGTTCCATTGCTCTGTAATATATAATTTTCTAACATTGGCCATCTTGATCCACGAGGAGATATATGGGGGTCGTGAAGGGATTTGGAAAGCATCCTCTTCATCCTCATCTTGTCCGTCAATTTGATCGATCAAAGCTTGCAAATATTCATCGTCCTCCTTAGGCTTGATGGTGATTGCTTTGCCCTTTTCAACTCTTGACAACTTATTCAATCTCGGCAGTCTCCCGACTGGCCCCATTTTCTGCTTGTTTTTTTGAGGCTACGGAGTGCGTGGGGATTACAAGAGTTCGAGGACTGCAGCGACTTCATCTAGCTCCTCATGGGTTGAGTATAGTTCTTTCATGAACCGTGCTCAAGTTCTCACCATGGTACTCATGGATTACCTGGTAGCCGAGTGCTTGCTGGTCATTACTGGTTCAAATCTCAAAGATCCTGGTGTCGTCCACAGGTTGTTAGAGGAACTTGTAATTTTGAATGGATCCCTTACCTCCACTTAGAGTCTATTAACAACATCTGGGTGACAGATCTTTTCATATCTAGCTCAGAACTTTCATCTTAATGGCCTGCCACCCTCTCTTCCCTGACGTAATTAGACTTTCTTGTCAAGAACAATGGTCACTTCTCAACCATTCTGTTCGGTAGCGCCGTCCGTTGAGCGCAGGCACGGACTTGTGGACCAAATGACTCTATACTGAACCCTTTTGCCATGTTGGCCTCCCACAGACTTTTTTATAGTCCCACGCTTCCTTTCAACTGCTTGGGGTGCTGAGACTATACTATCTACAGCTAGTCAGGTGGTTGCACCCCTAGTGCGATTTTTTCTTGCTAGCCCGAGTTGCGAGCACCTTCCAAGTGTCTTTGTAGCCATTATTTCTTTGTCCACTATTGTGTGGGGTGTACCCTTCTATAGGTGTGGGTGCAACCATAATAGTAGGGTCACAACTTGTTCTCGTTCTGCGAGATACCCGATTGGGCCTAATTCCCTTATGTGTAGACCCGCGCAGCCTCTGTGGGTATCGCTACTTTTCATCTTGCTAATTCCCTCCCCAACTAGTGCACTTTTCTTTCTTAACTAGCCACCATAGTTCTTTAATTTTGTGAGGCCAACTACTACCCCACTTATTCTGGGCTCCCTCCTGTTTAATTATTGACACTCTCCTCTCTGCCTTCCTTCTATTATAGGCCCATTGAACCTGTGGTATCCACAACTTCCCAATGGGTTGTTTTCTCAAGCGAACACTGAGCATGCTTCCCCCTGTTCCCTTCCTGACTTTATCATGGACCACTGGTGAACTGGATTTCCCTCTAACCTGTAAGTGCACCTACTTCTGAAATTCATGCCGAATCTTTGTGCATGTACTCCCTTCATGAATAATTGTCATGCACAGTGTCTTCGCGGATTCATCCTGTGACGTTTGTCTTAGATTCATCATTTTGCATTGGTAAAATAGTGCCTCTGCCTTCATGGCATCCTCATCAGTTGGCTGCTCCCTTGCTTACATTGTTACACGGCATAGGGATCTAACCATCATATTGCAATTTAGTGTCGTTACCTCATGCAATCAATTCTACCACCACTCAATCTCTTCATCTGAGTCCGATGTGCAAGAACTGTCATGTTCCCATGATATTCATCTGTCCGCTATTGGATTCACTCAGTCCTAATCTTGCGTGGTGATCTAGTAAATACAATCCAGTTCATCGGTATTGTCCTTGTCCCGCACTGGTTCGGTATAATGCACCCCTTCAGCTAGGTCTAGCGGAACCACTACGTGGAGAGATTTTTTCTCGAATATCATTTTTCATTTCTTTAGGTTGATGACTCCATTCATATTCATTGCCTAGTCTATCCCTAACAATGGAGGATATTGGTTACTATCATCCATAATTTCTATGAGCTCAAAATATGTTAGTGTACTTACACTTTCGATGTCTACTATAACTCCTTGCAATCTTCCTGTAGGCAAGATCTTCTATTGGTTCTCCATCCTTAGTTGGATAGGGGACCATTGTAGTGTGGGTCTGCCCATGACCTCTCAGGTTTTTTTAGGTAGGACATTCACGTCTGACCCTAAGTCTAGAACAACCTAATCCATCTCATAGTCCCCAATCTGGGCAGTAAATCACATTTCTTGCCCAATTTGCAACGCATGCTTGCCCAACTTCCGAACCATTCAAGGTTCATCCAATCCTGTGCACTTAGCTATTAACACTTGTAATCCCTTAACCCCTTTGGTATCTTGTAGTATATTCATGCATGTCTCTAAGAAGGCAGGTAGCACACAAGTATCACTCTCTGACTCTGCTTGATCCTTGCTACCCAAAGTAAAGCTTCAACAAAGTTCTTCTTGGCCTCCATAAATGTTTCCTTCGTGCACTTGAAATCAAATTTCGATTGTTTTGTGGGAGCCTTGTGAACCCATGCATCCTCCTCTGATTGCTTCCCTTTATCTTCTCCTATGGTTGCACCACTTCTGAGCATTATATTCATGTTAGGGTCTTCCATGCGTGGTTCAACCTTCATGATTTGGATGTTCTGAGTGGGAGTATCCAAACGCACCCTTTTTTCCTGCATCTGAGCAATTAGTGTCGGGCAATCAACTGCTTCGTGGTTGAATTAGTAATAATACAGGTAAGAGGCTCTGGTTGGGTTCATTCAATCACGCGTGTAGTGCCCCGAACCTCCACAATTATAGCATATTAATTGTCCTCGTCTGCATCTAGGTCTCATTCCCCCTCGCCCCTCTCCACATCCTTGGAATCTGACCCATGCTATTGCTGTGGTGGGATCCTACCCATGCGCCTCCATCTGCATCCTGTACGTAGGTGTTTGATCCATCAATAGCTCATAACTTCAGCAATTTCTTTCATTGTGGACAACTGTCCTACAAAAGTTGCAAAATAAGTGCTACGAAGGGTTTGTCTCAGGTTCTGTAATAAATGACAATTTTCTGTGGCATGCTTTCCTCCCACTTGACGTATCGTGCTCTAGAGTGCAGGCATCATGCTTGGTCCTACCTGTACCTCTGGTCACAATGGTATTGGTCCCCCCACTACCATATAGTTCGCAAAGACCGGGTAGTGATCCTTATCGTGGCCCTGGCCCTTACATTTGATACACCACACCTCTTCGCACACTTCTGACCAAGGTGCTTGTCCTTATTTCAAAATTCACATCTCTAAGCATAGGTTTTGTATTTTCATGTGGATTTGCTGAACTCCCAACCCTCGATCTTGTATTGGAGTTTCGTGCAACCTCATTGTTGTTTCTAATGCTTCGTGTTGGGTTGAGATCTCTTGCCGTGATAGCGTCATCCTCAAATGTGGTGTCAAAGACACCACAAACCATGCGCAGTGTTGCGCATCCATCAATGTCATGTTAGCCTCGTGGATTGTGCTTTTCAATCTCTGGTCTAGGTCCCATCGAGTTTTTCTAGGTAACATTTTGATCTCCTTGAACCCAACAACTGACTTGTTGTGGCCACCAACAACCCCCCTTCTTATTTAGTGTTATTACTAATACTAAATAACTGGGGACCCTTAGTCAAAAAATTTTAAAAATGAATTAGTGCTTGTATTTCCTTTTTAATAAAACTTACCATCATAAACTTAGGAAAATACCTTTGAAAAATCTAAAAGCCTAAGTTTCATGACGAGGAAAGATAAAATCACTCCTTAAGAAATATCGCATCGTGGAAAGGAAATTAGGACACCTCCTTACTATCCAAACTCTAAGATTTCAAGATTGTGATGCAAGATTACATACTAAAAAACAAATATCACATCAAATGCCTTAAAACACACTTACACTGAAAAACCGCAGAAAAAGCTGATATGCAATGATGCATATCACAAAATCGCACCTCGCAAGAAATACATTAACACAAAATGGTCATATACTACGATTATGCGATATTGTGACCATGCGATATTGTGATATCGCGATATTGCGATAGAGCGGCAAAGCGATCTTACGATAGAGCATCACAATGATATTGCAATATTGCGATCTTGCAATATTGTGATACAGCGATCTACGATATTGCAAAGAAAATCGTAAAATCACTCTATTGCAAAATCTTTTGGCTCACTGTTAAATAACACTTTTTTCCATAAAATGAGACTTGGTTATGAACTTTAATGCTAATTAATGAGGTAGTTGCTAGTTGTTAATGAAATATGGTTTTGTAAAGAGCCAGTTCACGTAAGGTGATATACTTTTGCATGTCTTCAACATTTAAGGCTTTCCCATCACTGTTCATTATCATTACTCTCACCTCACTTATAAACTGCAAGAACGAAGAGCAAAGAAATATACAAAGCAGTATACACGAAACTATGAGGAAGAAAGGCAAGGCTCTAATGTCTGAAGATAAAGAAATGGCGCCCTTGTACACAGACACCACATGCGACAGAGAAGCGAGTATTACCACTTGGGAAGGCATGTATAGTCTACTTGAAGAAGAGAATCCCAAGGTAATAGAGTTTATCGCTACTGCGGGCTCACAGAGTTCTTTTGAGGCATCAATTGCAGATTTAGCCTATTCATTCTTGCACCGGATAGCAGCGAAGCCCAAAATTCTCCCCTACACAGATATGATTAAACGGCTACTAGATAGTGTTGACATTAAAAATAGACAGTTTAAGACTCAACGTCAGGAACTTACGGAATTACTATTTTCACAAAATGTGGGTTTTACATCCGCTAAAAGAAAACACGGAAGAGGCGAAAATCGCACAAAGGAAGCCCAGATCAAGAAACATAGGAAGTTTCTGATGTGTGATCGCTAGGTAAAACTTCTTGAAATGGAAAGCTTCTAATTGCTCAACTACCTGTAATCTCTAGAAATTCGGAAAGAGTACGTTAAAGAAAAACACTGAAGGTAAAAGGTAAAACTTGAATGCAAAAATCAATGGTAATGGTCAGAAATATCCTCAAAGTATTTAGTGAAACCACACAGCCAGTATATGATTCTCAAAAGCCTCATCAATTCTGCAGAAAATACGGCACCAGCTCTTGATGATTCCATTTTTGCAGCAGAAGTAAAGGCTGAAATCGGCCAACCAACTCTTCTCAAGCAATTGCTGAATGCTTGAGATTTTAAGAAGTAGATACAGAAATAGTTAAATGTTAGATTTAATTTTAGAAATAGTTTTGCTTTATTTTTGCCTAGAGAAAGGACGGTCATTTAAACTGTATCCTATATTTTTGTAATAAGTTATTTTTAGATGTAGTTAGTAGTATTTAAACCCTTCTCATGCATTTAGAGAGGGGTCCAGAAATTTATCAAAAACTTGTCCTCAGAACATGCACTTTTGCACCCTTCGAGGAGGTTTTGATGAATGAATGGAACAAGATTTATTGATTTTTGCATTTAATATTTGCTACTGATGTTGTACTTCTGTACTCTTAGTGGATGTTGGATTAAGAAGAGATAAATCGTTATCGCTTGAAGCTCATGAGTAGAACTAGTTATAAATGGTACTTCTATCTCTTAAGTGTTTCTATCTTTTGTGTTAAAGTGATATTCAAGTTCAGTTGTTTATATATTAATGTGTGAATGTCTGAGTTATCATTTGGCACTTATGTACAGTGATAGCTATTTATTTATTCTTAATGTATAAGTAGCTTACTGTGCGATATGTTTTTCACAACTGTTTCATCTAACTTTTTATACAAAGTGGCTCATCTATATTGAATTCTTTTCTTATAACAGTTGAATGATCTTTATTACCGATTGTTATTTGAAATCATTTTAGATCGCATAGCAGAAAGATTACATCCCGGGTTAGTATAGACTTAGATATTTCTATTTATTAGAATACAATTGCATGTCATTAGATTAAATTTAGAATTAGAGCATCTTAATTAGGAATTGTTAGATCAGAAATATCAAATTCTACACACACACACTCATAAATTGGGAAACTGGTCCCATATCCCCAGTCGAACCCACCATACCAAATGGAAAATGAGATGCCAACCAAGGTCCAGACCGGGTGGGTATCCCCCTTATTGTAGACCCGATTTTCGGGGCTTCAACATATTTGGTGCTAGAAGGAGGGCCACGAACTATGAATGGCAAGTAAGTCCAAATCTAAATACCATTCTGAGAGTAAATCACCCTCACCATCTCCCCCGACTTCTCCATTACATTTATAATTTTTAAATCCACAGCCAGAAGTCGTAGGATCGACAGTCGCTGCTACAAAACCTGACATTTTAGAACAATCTACTATTGAGCTTCATGAATTTGAATCTCTGATTCACAAACTTCAGCAATTTTCTATATCTCCTCCAAGATTTGATAAATCTCAAGGCAGCGTCACTTCACAATATAACCCTGCTCATCCTTTGACCGGATTAAAGAGTGAAAAGTTTGGTGTTCAGCCAACTGAGTTACCTCAACCCACTAGGAAGAGAGCAAGGAAATCACCTAAAGGGTTCGATAGCGAGACTCTTTCACCCTCGTCATCCATCTCAAATTCTTCACCACGAAGTCAATCATCCACTCCTCCACTTCAGATCATTGTCCACCAACCTATTGGTATTTCTACATCTCCTTCTCAATCCGCCAGAGTCATAATATCCTCATCTTCTCAACCTCAGGGATCATCTTCTGCACTTCCCTCCGTTAGTGGATCAACGATGGCCCAATCTCCATGGAACAACCCAGGGGCAGTCTTAATGCCTGCGCCCTTGAGTCAGCTACCACCCCATCCTAGCATGCTAGCAAAAGAGCATATTAATAATTTTATGCTATCCATAAATCTTAATGGAGTTATTAACAAACATGTTGTCATTTGACTTTTTCCTTATACTCTTCAGGGAACAGCTGTATCATGGTATTTTTCATTACCATCTGGATCTATCACTAGTTGGGATATCTTCCAACAACAATTCCTCATTAAATTTGGTGATGATAGGTCTACAACGACGTTAATCAGTGACCTGTCAAACCTTAGGGCTGAGTTAAAAGAACCTATCAAAGATTTCAATTCACGTTTCAATAAACTGTTAAACAAAATTCCTACTGCTTCCAAGCCCAGTGAAGAAGTGCGAAGTGAATGGTACATCACTGCTTTACCATCAAACATAGCAATCTTCGTGGACAGGGCTAACAAGACAAATTTAGCCAAAAATATGGAAGAAGCAATAGCAGTAGAGAAGCGTATTATAGCCCTTGAAAAGAAAACTGTGATGTAAGAACGAAAATCAAAGAAGGTTACTTTCAAAGAAGATCCCAAGAAAAAACAATTGAAATATCCATTCGATTTAGAAGGATTGCAAAAAGTTTTGAAGACTATGTCTAATGAGATGGTTGATATTAAGAAACAAGTGGCAGAAACTTCTTCAAAAAAGCCGTATAGACCTTTTAAAAGAAACCCTTTGATTGATTCAAAGCCCCCCAATGCTATTACAAGCGCTGAATCCGAAGAAGAAGAAGAGGGAATCGCTACTGAAGGGAAAACCGATGAAGAAGAAGTTGTAGAGTTACAAGGAATGGGGATTTCATCCTCCCACAAGAAGAATATCAAGAAGCATCCCCGGTTAGTACACGAAGTAGAAATCAGCTTGATCCTCCTCAAACTACCCCTAAGCCAAAGAGCGCAAGATCGGCGATGAAGGATAAAGTCACACCCAAGAAAACGACACCCAAAGCGACTCAAACCAGCCCAGTTCAAACAGATTCATCTACTCCATCGAAAATGCTGATCGTTTTAGATGAAATGGAGTACAATATTATAGAAGATATGAAAAAGACTAAGGCCAACATCACTCTTTACAAATTGAGCAAGTTAAAACACCAGCAAAAGATACTTTTGAAAGAATTACATGTTGTCCCAGTTGCACCTTTGCCTACCGTTGTAATTTCTCAAGCTTCCCATGGTATGGGAAGACCTCTGACTAATGTGATTAACAAATTTGATCCAAACGACATTGTGTTAATTGGAGGAAGATCGAGATCTCATACTCCCCTGTTTCTTCTTACTTATGAAATTTTTAATAAAAATGTGCATAATTGCCTAGTGGATTCGGGAGCTTCATCAAATATTTTACCAAAATCAATATGTATAAAATTGAATGTTCAACCGCAAAATCTACTGTGCACATAGTCCAGCTAGATCGATCGCAAGTCGAAGTGATCGGCGAATTAAATCAGGTTACCATAAGGCTGTCATCCAACCCAAAAGTATGTCAAGTTATCGACATTTTAGTTGCTGATATTCCAGAATTTTATGGCTTAATTCTTAGCAGGGATTGGTCAGAAAAACTTCATGGATACTTTGCAACTGACTGGTCTCACATGTGGCTACCTTACAATGGTAAACCTAATCAAATAAAAGTTGAATGAGAAAGACATCAGAAATACATAGTAACAGAGCTAGAGGGGGAGAATGAACCAGTAGCATATAACAATAGTATAATTGGAAATTACTCAGTAGATTCTTTCCTAGGGAATTTTAATGCTCATAGGCCACCTTATTTAGAACATTCTTTTTTATCCCAAATCGAATTCTTTTCTCAAACAGATAGTTCTAAATGTATTAATTTTTTCGATAGTCCTGTAAATAAATCTTTATTTTGGAAATTATTTTTTGATGGTTCTAAATCTAATGAAGGAGTAGGAGCAGGATGCGTGCTAATTAGTCTAGAAGGTGATAAAACTATGTTAACTTGTAGACTTGAATTTGATTGCACCAACAATACCACAGAATACGATGCTTTAGTCCAAGGGTTGTACAAAGCGATTGGATTAAACATCAAATACCTTCAAGTTTTCAGAGATTTTGAAATTGTAATTAGACAGGTATGTAATACTATACATTGTTTATCAGGTCATTTAAAACATTATCAATCTTTAGTTCAAGATCTGACTGAACACTTTATAGCATTTAATATTTCATCAATTCCCAGACTCTAGAATGCAAGTGCAAACCTTTTAGCTAACGTAGCTTCCAAACTTATCCCTTCAGAAGATTTTAGCCCTAATAGATTCTCAATAGAATTAATATTCAGACCTTCTATCCCTGATAACATTACAAATTGGAGAATTTTCAACGATGATCCTGACATCGTGAGTTTTCTCACATCTGAAGGATCCTACACAAATCAAATTATTGACAAAGACCAACATGATCGACAATTGCAACAAGATAGCACTAACAATGCCATACCTAAGTCGGTAGTCAAATTAGAAAACCTTTATGATTTGAACGATCAGTTTAAAAGATCTACCAATTCGAAACTCCAAAGTTCAACTTTGAACTATGAATTAATAAATCTAGGAACTGATGCCAAACCATAGAACATCAATCTAGGTCTTGGCCTAACTCTTGAAGAAAAATTAGCATATATTCATCTTTTGAGACAATACAAAAATGTTTTTGCTTGGAACTATGATGAACTTAAAACATATGACACTTCCGTCATCCAACGTACTATTCCAATGATAGACGATGAAAAGCCTGTCCAACAAAAATTGAGAAAAATCCATCCCAATCTAGAAAACCAGATCAAAACTGAACTTAACAAGTTATTGAAAGCCAAAATAATCTTTCACGTTCAACATTCCAAATGGGTCTCAAATATGGTTCCCGTTAGAAAGAAAAACGGAGATATAAGAGTCTGCATTGACTTTCGAAATCTTAATAAAGCCTGCCAAAAGGATAATTTTCATTTGCCACCTATGGAACAAATATTGCAGGTAGTCATTGGGTCAGAATTAATGTCCTTTTTGGATGGATTCTCATGATACAATCAAGTGTTAGTACATCCTGATGATCAATTAAAAACCACATTTAGAACTAAATGGGGCACCTACGCATATCAAAAAATGACTTTTGACCTGATCAATGCTTGTGCCACGTTTCAAAGAGCCATGGACATTGCATTCAAAGGTTTAGTTAATAAATATGTGGTAATCTATTTGGATGATATAACTGTCTATTCCAAGAAACAAAGCAATCATCTTAGAGATTTAAAACAAATATTCCAACGTTGTTTGAAGTATGGAATTTCACTTAACCCAAAAAAGTCATTTTTCCCATTAAGTGAAGGAAAACTTCTAGGATTCATAGTGTCAAAATATGGAATTCACATTGATCCTGACAGAATCAAGGAGATTTCCGAAATATCCCTACCTCACAAAAAAAAAGCCATGCAATATTTCCTTGGTCAGATAAATTTTGTAAAGAGATTTGTTCCAGATTTTTCAAGAATCGTGTCTCCTTTACAAGTAATGATAAAAAATTAAATTTCAAATGGGGCCAAGCCAAATATGAGGCATTCAATCTAATCAAGCAAGTAATTGTGAATGCTCCATCTTTAGCAACTCCAAATTTTTTAGAGCCTTTTATTTTATATACATTTGCATCTGACAAATCATATGCGGCGATACTCACTCAAGCTAATCAAGAAAAAGCAGAAGCTCCGATTGCTTTTTTCAGTTCAAATTTACGGGGGGCTGAATTAAATTATTCAGATGTGGAGAAACATGCCTATGCTATTTTCAAACCAATCAAATATTTCAGACCCTTTCTACTCAAAACCCATACAAAAATCATTGTACCATTTCCAGTGATAAGAAATCTTTTAGTGCAAAAAGAAGTGGGTGAGAAAAGAGAAAATTGGGTTACTGCCTTATAGGAATATTATGTAAAAATCAAACCAGCAAGTATTGTAAAAGGTCAAGGCTTTTGCAAAATGCTAGCCGGAGCATCGCTTACATCTAAAATTCCTGCAGACATACAAATGTATGAGGTAATCCTAAACGATAATGAGTCATTATATGCTGATATCATTTATTATCTAAAGAATGGATATGCTCCTTCACACATCAATCATACCAAGAAAAGAGCTCTAAGGTTGAAAGCCAAAAAATATCAGCTCCTGAACGATGTTCTTTTCAGAATAAATTATGATTTTGTTCTTCTTAGATGTCTTGAAGAATCTGAAGCTAAAAAAGTTTTACAGGAACTCCACGATGGGCCAGTAGGAAAACACTATGTTGGAGATGCTACTGCACATAAAATCTTACACGCAAGCTATTACTGGCCCACATTATTCAAATACTCGCACAATTAGGTGAGGAAGTGTCAAGTCTGCCAAACCGCTGCTGGGAGACAGAAGAAACCATCCTTGCCACTACATCCAGTTAACATTGAACAACCTTTTGATCAGTGGGGATTGGACATAATAGGTGATATCGTTCCTCATTCTTCTAAACAACATAGATATATCCTTACAGCAACATATTACTTTACTAAATCGGTAGAAGCAATTCTTCTCAAGACGGATAATTCTAAACATATCATTGAGTTCATAAATCAGTTTATAATCACTAGGTTTGGATTGCCTTCCACTTTAATGTTTTATAATGCATCATACTTTTCTGGAAACGCAATGACTGAATTTGCACTTAAAAGAGGTTTCAAACTTAAATATTCTGCCAATTAATACCCACAGGGGAATGGGTTAGCTGAATCCACAAATAAAAACCTAATCAGAATTATCAAATGAACAGTTGACCAAAATCATAAAAATTGGCATAAGTCTTTAATATATGCTTTATGGGCAGATCGAATAACGCAAAAAGACTCCATCGACACTTCTCCGTTCAATTTAGTTTATGGAAAAGAAGTGGTTCTTCCGACTCATTTAGCAATTCCCTCTCCATCTTTAGTTCAATATATTGATGAAGTACCAACTTCCTCCTTATAGCTAAGGCAAGTGGAAATAATTAAATTAGAAGAACAACGAGAACACGCCAAAATAACTCACGCTCATCACCAAGCATTAGTGAAATCCTCTTTTGATTCAAACATGATGACCAGAAAATATTTTCAGATGGGAGATCTAGTTTTAAAATGGGACAAGGCCCATGAGGAAAAGGGGAAACATACAAAATTTCAACAAATGTGGCTTGGCCCTTTCCAAATCATAGAAGTCATAGGTCCATCCACTTTTATGTTGCAGGATTTATCAGGGAAGAGAGATTCTTTACCTGTTAATGGACAGATCCTTAAGAAATATTTCCTTAGAAAATTATTCTTCTATTTTATAAATTAGATTTTTATTTTCATAATAAAACCAGTTGTGAATGGTTACATTAGGGATTTACAAAAAAGACACCAATTCTCTTTTTTATTTTGTTTCTCTCTTGTATAAATGTTAGGATATTCTGACACATAGGAATAGTTAAGTATAACTTGGTCTAGTATAAATTTAGGTAAAGTGTGTTTCTTTACTATGTACTTTTGTAACTTACAATCCGACGGTCATGATATGTAGTGA
This sequence comes from Pinus taeda, assembly GCA_000404065.3. Taxonomy (NCBI): domain Eukaryota; kingdom Viridiplantae; phylum Streptophyta; class Pinopsida; order Pinales; family Pinaceae; genus Pinus; species Pinus taeda. The sequence continues at coordinate 101,870 of APFE031057661.1, read as the reverse complement.
TCTGAGGGTTCATTCTCTCCTTGGTATTACCGACACTTGATCCATGGCTTAACACCCGATTGGTCCATGATTTCTATTTAAAGTGCATGGAGGGTCATTTGTAGGTTAACTGTTCACGAGAGAAGCTTATGTAAATTTTCATTCTTTTATTAATAAATTTCTTGAAGTGGCCGCGTTGGCTCAGGTCGTGGATTGTTTCCCTCTTTGAGGGTTTTAACCACGTCAAAAATACTAGTGTATTGATCTGTGATCTGTTTGCGAGCAACGTCCTTTGGTGTTCTGTCTAAGGAACTTACCCTATAAATTCCTACAAGTGGTATCAAATCCATGCCCTGAAGTTAGCCAAGTGGATGAATCCTCGGAATGCTGAACGAAGGTGGTGGGCCCTAGTAATATTACGATGGGATCTGTGGATGAGCTTTGTTAGATAGGCGGTGTGCTCCAGATTCTTCATGGACGTGTCTTGGTCCCAACACGGTGAAGTGGAGTTGACCTAGGACAGAGCAAGCTCTTGAGGGAGGTGGTGTTCCATGTAAGGCATGTGCTACAAGCTCTCGAGGGAGGTGGTGTTCCAACGCATTGGAGCGGAGAATCCTGGTTGGTAGAGAGCGGACGGATGGATAATCGTTTGAGGGGAGGCTCGATGGTCCTTTGTTCAAGGGCAGGATTGTTGGGTATACGACCAAAGTCCCACATTGACTAGAAGTGGGGAGGATAATGGGTATATAAGGATGGTTTTTAGAGCCGTTTTTTTTGAGCCAGCCTAATTTTTCGAGATCTTTCCATTGGAACACTTAGTTTCAACATATATAGCTTCAGTTTCTATTAAAATGGAAAGTCCATGACAAGTTATTCTTGACAGTACCAACTACTTCCAATGGTGGTCCTAAATTGTGGATTTACTTAGAAGTAAAGGTCTTTACAGAATATCCTCAGGCCAAGAAACCAAACCAAAAGATGAAGATAAGGCAGCTAAATGGGAAAATAGGTAAGATCAAGCACGTGGGTTGATAGGGATGTCTATTTCTCCAGATCTTAGATTCCATATTGCAGAACTTGATACTCCTGATAAAGCAATGGAGTAGCTTACTAAAGTTTTTGGAATAAAAAATGAACTTAGAGCCCATCAACCTGAAAATGAGTTGCTTACATTGGACCCCATTAATTTTTCTTGCATTGAAGATTTTTTGTCCAAGTTCAAGACCCTTAGACTTCTCTTGGAAGGTGTTAAGGTTAAGAAAGAAGATAGTAACCTTATCTATTCCATTCTTACTAAGTTGGGACCAGCCTACTCTGTGTTTACTTCCACCTTCCATTCTGCAAGAGAAGCCTTTATTTCTCAAGGACAAGCCTACAAGTCTCCTTCCTTTGATTCTTTTTGTGATACTTTAATAAGAGAACAAGAAAAAATCTTACACCTTGGTCTTCTTAATCTTGGAAACTCTTCTAAGAAATCATTAACCACCCAGCAGCAACCAAATTCAAAAAATTCTAAGAAGTCGTATCCTAAAAGGAATGGTCCTAAACCAAACAAGGGTCCTAAGCAATTTCAGCCTTAAAATGAAAAATCATTTCACCAGAATGATAAGGAAAATAAAAACAAAGGGAAGAAGACTCATAGACATTGCCACTTTTGTAATCGAGATGGCCACTTAGAATCTAAATGCTTTAAGAAGATGGAAGCCTTGGATGCAGCAATGAAGAAGCATAACATCCATTTGGAGCACTCTTCAAATTCATCTTCAGGAATGGCACTTTCTCCATGTGGTTGTCAAGCATCTTAGTCTGGCTATGCACTAAATGTATCTTCTTCCTCTCATTCTTATGAGTGGCTCATTGATTCTGGAGCTTCTTATCACATGGCCAAAAATAAAGCCATGTTTTCTTCTTTAAATGATTGTAACACCAAAAATATATATGTTGGTGATGATAGATCTCTTAGTGTTGTAGGGACTGGAACTGTTCATATAGACAATGGTCAATTTAATGATGTATTATGTGTTCCAACCTTATCCTGCAACCTTCTATCTGTATATCAGATAACTCATTCAGGTGAAGGTAAAATCGTTGAATTTTCACCTCACGATGTTGTAATTAAGGACCTAAGAGATCCTAGACAGATTTTAGCTACTGGCATTGCTGATGATTCTACAAGGTTGTATAAGTTTGACAACTTTGGGTCATCAAATCTTCCCTCGGTATTTGTTGCTCATAATGATGAAGTGAGCAAACTTTGGCATGAGCGATTTGGTCACTTAAACTATCGCTCCCTTCAGCATCTATGTAAAGAAAATATGGGGACAGGTCTTCCTATGGTATCTTGCAGAGATGGTGTTTGTTTCGGATGTGTACTCGGAAAACATCATCGGGACAGTTTTGAAAAACGTGCCTCTTGGCACGCCTCAGCCCCTTTATAGCTTGTGCATAGTGATTTATGTGGTCCACTTCCAGTTTTTTCATTCTCTGGCTACAAGTATTTCTTAACTTTCATTGATGATTTCTCCAGACGCACTTGGGTATACTTCTTAAAACTCAAGAGTGAAGTATTTAACATGTTCTTGGCCTTTAAGGCCTTTGTTGAAAAAACAATCTAGACATCAAATTCTTAAGCTAAGATTTGATAATGGCGGAGAATATGTTAAAAACAACTTCATCAACTTTTGCACTGAGCATGGAATTCAAATGCAACATACTGTTC
>APFE031057661.1:31337-64758 GCA_000404065.3 Pinus taeda | reverse complement strand
TTTGACATGGAGAGTAGAGGTATAAGGCTTGACAAGGAGGATAATATGACTATTGATGGAGCCATATTAACTGTAGATAGTCATGGTGACAAATTTCAGTGTAACACATGGATCAAGTGTCAGTAATACCGAGGAGGGAATGAAACATCAGATCACTACATATCGTGACTGTCAGATTTTAAGATACAAAAGTACATAGTAAAGAAACACACTTTACCTAACTCTACACTAGACCAAGTTATACTTAACTATTTCCTCTGTGTCTGAATATCCTAACATACATAAGGATGGAAATATTTGAATAGAGTGAGCCAATAATATCCATCCCTCATAAATTTATGTGTTGTAGTTTTTCCCACATAGTGGTCACCTACAGGTCCATCGTGCAAGTCTCTCAGTACCTCCGCTATATCCTACGGAACAAGGCATCTTAGTAGAGACCATTGTAATTCTTGCTGAAAAGAACTCCATGGACTAGATAGTATGATAAAAATTTTAAATGGATTTCCCTACTCTGTTTATTTTATAGGTATGTTAGAAGGGAGTCATGCTCTATAAATTTCCATAAATCAGAATACCGTGGCACTGTAGATGTGGACTCAGGAACATGCTCAATATTGTAAATTTCTATCTCCCACTTCCAACCTGAAATATCTTTCTTGAGAGTGTATCTTGTTTTGGTTGCTAGCTTACAAAGGCCATGACCCTTTATGGTATTAACTAGTTTAAACTCTAGATAATATTCTTGTAAGTAGGTCATCCAATTTTCCCTCTTCTCACCCAACTTCTACTACATGAACAATGTTCCTACTGTTGGATGAGGCACAAAAATGATCGTGTGAGCTTTCAAAAGATAAGGCTTGAAATACTTAAATACCTTGTAAACAACATATGAATGTTTGTCAATGGCCTAATAACTTAATTTTGTTCCCTGTAGGTTGGTTCTCATAAATGATATATGTCGCTCACTACCTTTTGTATATTTTTTATTCAAAATGACTACACTTGATGAATATGAAGTAAAGGTATAGAGGAGGAAATATTTGTCATAATCTAGAATGAATAATATGGGTGCATCAGTAATATGCTATTTAATTTCAGTGAAATTTTCCTTCTCTCATTTGTCCCATTTATATGTTGTATATTTCTTAATCATCTCCTATATAGGTTTTACGATTGATCATAATCAGAAATGAATTTCCTCAGGAAATTGATCTTTCCCAGGAGAATCTGCATAACCTTATTGTTCACTGGGAAAGGGAGTTGTTTCATTGCTTTGACCCTTTCATGATCAATTTTAATTCCACTCTTTGCAATGAAGTTACCTAAGAGAATCCCTTATGACACACTGAAGATACGTTTCTTGGGATTAAGAGAAATCCCATACTTTCAACATCGCTCAAATATCTATTTTAGATGACGTACATGATCCACTCTTCTTCTGGAAATAATAATAACTTCATCCAAATAAACAAGAATGATCTGACCGATAAGGTCACAAAAAGGGACATTCATCTCTTTCTAAAAAGTAGAACAGATGTTGATAATTCCAAATGGAATCCTCTTAAAATAAAATGTTCTCCATTTGGTCCTGAAGGTAGCTTTTAATCGATCAGGTTCTAATACTAGCACTTGATTATAATCAGGGAAACCATCTAGTAGAAAGAACATTTCAGACCCAGATACTGTGTGGAGGATCGGTTCCATGGATGGCACTAAGTAATTGTCTTTATTAGATGTTGGGTTGAGATTGCGTAAACCTACACATAACTTTATTTCACTGGACTTCTTTTAAATTGTGACCAGATTGGAGACCCGAGTGGAATGTATGACTTTAAATATGACCTGAGAATCCAGTATTTTTCTCAATTTATTATGTATGTGGGGTTCTATTATCGGATGAACTTTCTGTGGTTTCTGTTGGAATGGTTTTGCCCATTCTTTTCTAGGAATGATGTACTAGATAATATGAGTATAATATGTCTTTAAATATTTGTATGTCCTTGCAAACACATCATGGTACTATTTGAATAAGTGAATAAACACTCGTCATTCTTGTGGATAACAACATATACCAAGTTTCACATACATCGGATCTTCTTACGTCCGAAGATTGACTTGATCAGATGATAAGTTTGAGCTTTGATTCTTTGTGTTTATTAGTACTCTAAGTCGGTTCTACATGACATATAAATTATCCATGGATACCGCAACTTTAGGCATAGTGTTTTCTTTCATTGCACAAGATGCTTCCTACAAATCGTGATCATGCTCATCCTCTTCTATGGAAATGCCTTTGAATATCTCTCCATTATCCTTAAAGTGCAATGTCTAATGGTCTTCATTGAAAACATGTAAATTAGTGATGTTATCTAATACACATGGTTTATATATAATTTCAATAGAAAAACATATTTTAATGGTGATATCCTAGTCGTTGCATCTGCCACAACATTTCTAACTCTAGCAACATAAATAATATTGAAAAGTTTGAAATGATTAATTAAATTCTATACCTCTTTCTCATAGTTTTTTAGATTTGGTGAAACACAATGTATAGTATCTCATACCTAATGAGTGACCACCTCTTAGTCACTTATTACCTTAAGAATCTCTACCTTCAGGTCAGTATCTTTCTTCAGTTCAAGTAGAAGTGCTTCATATTTAGCATTATTATTGGTACACTCGAACTCCAAATGAAATTCAAGGACATGCTTCTTATTACATGGGTTTGTAAGTACATAACTAGCTCTAGTTCCATTCTATGTCTTTGAACCATCAAAATATAGAGTCAAAATATTATTAGCTACTAAGCTACTTCCTATACTATTATCAATACTACTATATGCATCTATATCACAATATTCATTTGCACCAGCTGGAGAAGAAGGAAGGAGCTCCTATTGTGTATCTGATGGAATGGGTGACAATTGTGCTTGATAACACCGAAGGTCAATTTCAAGGAAACAACTCCCATAAATTAGGTCAAGAAAAGCAATAGGCTAATTGTGGCCCAAAGTGATGTCACAATGTGTTTCATCTAGGGTTCACTTTCCACACGAATCTATTTATTCTTACCCCTATATGGAAGCCATAAATGTGATGATTCTATCACAAAATACCCTTGTAGTTTTCTAGACCAATATTTATTGAGTAGTACACCATAGGATTCTAGGATGTCTACAGTCACAATATCTATAAATTGATGAACTTGATCATCTCATGATAATCTAATTAAAACATTCTTGAGTTCACCAATAGCATGGACAAACGTTTTGTCTAGATGAATTATTTCTGCATCAATTTTGTCCCATTTTGCATTTATTTTCTTCTAAGAATATAATGGAATTATGTTTACAGATGCATCAGAATCTACTAAATAGTTGTCGACATTGTAATTGAAAATTTCGAACGTTAATAAAAATTGAGGGAATAGTGTGTCAACTTCTAATGTTACAACATTAACTATATATTCGAGGGGACCAAATGACTTACGAGACACCTTTTGAGAGGAAGAAAATTTATCACCTGGTGAAGGTTGTGAAAAGGCTTGGACAATTAGTTCATGCTAGCCTACACTCCTCACAAGCTCATAGATGGAAATATTGCCACACACTCTCTTCAAATCTTCAATAATGTTATAATCAGTTGTTTCACCTTCAGTGGGTTGTGTTGAAGTGTCTATAGGAGTGGCTTTATTTGACACTCCCATAGTGGTGAACTTACTTTTATTTCCGAAGGAAGTGTACTGGGAACTAGTTGTATCTCCAAACTTATTATGTGTATTCTAATCAAGATTGACTGGTGGTGAGATCCTTCTTAACAATTTCTCATTCAATTTTTGTTTCGTCACCTCTTGATCAGAAATGGGCCCTTTACTCCTTAAACTATATCAACCATTTTTCTTTGGAGGAGGGACTTCACTTTTCAATGGTTCTTCAACATTCTTCTTTTCAATATTATAGATACAATCAAACACATTCACCACATGTCCAATACCCTTTCTTTATTCAACCAATGTAGGTTGTTTTGTTTCTTCTTTTTTCTTCTGTCTACTTATCATCTAATAAGGAATCCACAATGTGTGTGGCTAGAGCATTCATGTTCCACTGTGATTTGAATGGAAAATGGCATCCACCCATGGGTAGATGAATCTGTCCTTTTACAAAATAAGACTTGTTACTTATAGCACTTTTTGGTTAAAATACCATAGGTAATTTCCATGGGTCGGTAAATACCATGGGCGGATGTCAATTAAAATACCATGGGTACAATCCATGAGTTGATAAATACCATGGGAGGATGAATACCAAGGATAGATGCCACTTATAATACCATGGGTAAATGGGTGGATGCCATTTTCCATTCGGATCACATTGTTTGCATGTATTTTATGAATTATATTCCTAGTGGAAAGAAAAATAGTTATCCATTCCCATAGTTTCTACATTCATCACAACATTTGAGCTTTGGGCAGACATGGTAGGTTGATTATTGTTGTTACTATTATTATTATTCCTTCAAAATGGGAAAGACTTGGGAGGCTTGCTGCTAGTAGAAGTCTCATGTGACCTTTTCTTTAGCTTTGAAATTTCATTGGTAAGTGCTTTCACCATCCTGGTCAAGCTTTCAATATCATATGAGTCCTTTTCTTTAGCCTTACTAGAAGAAGGTTGAGACTTCCTACTAGTTTCTTTGGAGTCCTTTGATTCATCATCATCAGTGATGAATCTGATACATGCAATTCATTTTCGACAGTGATCGCTTCTGCAACTGCCAATGCTCCCTTTGTATCTCTTTTAATGAATTGGGAAATGGTAATAGGTAAGGAGGTCATATAATAATCGATAGTAATTGAATCATGTCAGTGTATGCTTAGAGTAAAATTTTTCAATATTTGGTTAAATATCTAATTAAATCCTTTCACTTTCTCCTTTTCCCCCATTTTATCATTCCTAGTCTCTTTTAATAACATGGAAGGAGTCTTGTCATCAACAAATTTCTCTAGAATTAACTTCTTGAAATCCCTCCAACTATGGACTGGATTGACAGGTAGACTATGGTACCATGTTATTTCTCTCCCTTATAATGTATAAGGGTAAAGTCTGCAAGCAATATCATCATACCTTACCTCCAACATCCATAGATGCCTATAGAAGTCGTCGATTTGATATTCTTCCTTTTTCTTCTTTTCTAGATCAAACTTTGAAAATATATTTTATTTGTTTTAATGTCTATGCATCTTATGAAGATTGTTTAAAAGAGTGTGAGGCCCTTGGACCATCCAATCCAAGTCTTGGTTGGCCATGTCTTCATCTCTGTGCTCCTCTTCCTTTTAAGAACCTGAGCAGTCTTCTCCTTCACTGTCTAAACTGTTAAAAATGTCATCATAAAGAAAAATGCCATCCCCGTACCCTTCATTAAGGGGTGGAAGATGATATCATTATATTTTATCATCTGTAGATTCTGCTAATTATTTAATAGTAGAAAAAACCAAATCTTCCACTGTAGAAACTAATATGTCAGTATGAGTTGTTTCTTTCTTCTTCGGGAAATGCAGGAGATTTCATGCTCCTAGAATTAAATTGATAGCCTTTAAAAACTGATGGGTTATATGTCGAAGTTCCTGGACTTGTTCATAAGTAAATTCATATTTTAATTATATAATAGGCTCAAAAGATCCTCCCACTTAAAGAATAGGTGTTTGAATGATGGTCAGAATATTTCTACCCTATCCAAAAAGTGAATGATCAAGGTGTGTGGAGTTATTAGTGATAAAAAACTAGTAGTCCTCCTTCTAGCGCCATAATATTCATTTTGTTGGATATTGCCAACATACAAGGGATCTCCCTAATACAAGGTCCCAATTAAATGTTACACCATTTAGTGTAAGAGTCCCATCTTGAATATGGCATAACTATTGTTTATCTAAGGATATGCCTCAGCTTTATCTATAAGTGTGAGATAAAATAACAAATGTCCTCTTGAATGAGAAAGCAAGTTTTTCTTGTGATTGTTCAATTAAATATGCATCAAGGTTCTTTCACTGTAGAGGGGAAAAAAAGTGAGCCTCTAACATAGAAGTAATAGTACTACTGTAATGGAGACACACATGAATAGAGAAGTTAAGCACCGAAGTCATTAAAATAGTTCAATTACCCCAGTACATATGAAACAAAAAATGAATCATAAACATCCAAAGGATAGTCTTATAAACATTCACAATCCATGTACGAAAATTTGTTGGCCTGAAAGGATTCAAAATCAAGAAAAATTCCCAAGATATGTAAATACAATGAACATCACTAGCTCAAATAGTGGAGCGTTAGAGTCACTACTTGCTCCCAAAAAGTACTAACTCTATCTCTCTAATGCCTTATGGGAGAATCCAAGGTTAGAGGTCCTTTACATGATAAATTATGATCCTTTTATAACTTGAGGCAAGACCATTTGCATTCCTATGACTCCTTAATTTCTAACTTCCCATGGCCTTTGAACTTCTACAACCTTAGGACTTCCAAATGAACTTTGGAATTACATAAGAATTTTGGTATTACATGTGTTTTGGACTACCATGGCTAATTTTTCGATACATGACCCTTGGAATTATACATGTTTTTCTCTACAATGATTACAACATTACATGAAGACTTCCACATCATTATACGATGAAGAAATGACATGTCACTATCATTGATGACTGGGACTAATAATGACTAATGACATGGAATTTCTTCAGTGGTGACATGGCTACCACTCTTGTCTTCATTCTTCATGCATCTTATGATCATCGATGCCTTCACCCTCCAAAGGATCTTTGACCTTAGGGTCTTTAAGATGCTTCGATCCTCAGGTTTCAATTTGTTCTTGGTTTTTTTATGCTTCATTTATGTGTGCTCTTTGCCTGATCTTCCTCATGTGTTCTTTCAACACTATTTTTGGAATACTTGTATCTACAATCACTCATGAAAGGCAACCATCAACCTGAAAATATCCTATTCTATCATGTTTTATTCATATTCTTTGTTTTCTCCTTTTCAATGTGCTTAAGAGGGACAAGTAGAGCTTCTAGGTGCATTGGCACACTTTGAAGGGCTGAAGGGTTGAGAGAGAAGGCTTTAGCGCTTCAACATGTACTCATTCGCTCAAGGGAGAAAGACAATGAAGATAGGGTGCATGGCGCAAGTTTGAGGGGCGAAGGAGGAGGCTTCGGCCTTCCCAAGTGCGATGTGTGCTCAAGTTATAGAGGGATGGCATAGGGTACACTCCTGAAGGCTGAAGGAGGAGGTTTCAAGCCTTTGGGATGTCACTCATGCGCTCAAGAGGCCCAAGAGGGTGCATGGCACAAGTATGAAGGCTAAAGGTTGATGTGTCATTCCTTAGAAGTGTGCTCATGTGCTCAAAGGTCTAGGAGGGCACATGCTGCATTGTGGAAGGCTAAAGGGTTGAGCTTAAGGCCTTTAGGGTGCACTCATGTGCTTAAGGAGGGTGCACTTCCTCAAATCGAAGGAGTGTGCTCACAGGAAGAATTGGTCTCTTGAAGGGAACAACTCATAACAAGGAAGGGAAAAGGGCTTAGGGAGTGTGATTTTCATTCTTAGAGATTGTATGGTGCAATTTTTAGCAATGAAGGACTCTCCATCATGGCTTTAGTGTTCGTTCACGTGCTTTTGGCCTTAATGGGTTTGCTCTAAAACAAAAGTTTGTCTAAGTCTAAGAGATACAACAAGCAGTGAACATGATGATTTTCAGACAAAAATCATGTGCGACACATACCAACTCATCAATAAAACTTATACAATCTCATACAATGATAAGTAAACATCAAAACACCACTCTTTAAACATTTCCCATGTCCAACCAATGAAGTGTGTGTGACTGTGACCAAAAGTGTCGTTTTATGACCACAAGGATGTTATGACCATGAAATGCATTAAAGGTGTTCTACTCAAGGTGATGACACTTGAGAACACTTAAGAACACTTGAAGAATATATAATAACATGAAACAATGGTTGATGACCAAGGCAACACTTGATTCAATGATTCAGTAAGCTCCAAAATTCAATTGTGGTGAAATTGCAGAGGGTGTTGTAGCAGCGACAACATGTATGTATTCTATGTGGTTTCTATTGTTGAGATATTAGTAAGTTTTGATGATAAAAATATGTATGATGATGTTGGATTTTTTTTGAGATTTTGTATGCTAGGGGTTTGTTGTTTGGTATATTGTATATCAGATTTGTCGTGGTATTATAGATTTATATGTATGTTGTTGATTGTGTTGACTCAGTGATGTCTTGATTGTGGTTGAGATTGTGTTGGAGGGAATGTATGTAGTGTATGATAGATAGATTTTATCGTGAGTACAATATGAAAATAGGATGAAATGAGCCTCCCATTTTTCTTAATTTAAATTCTATTGGGCCATAGTTTTAAAAAAGAAATCAGGTCTATAGGGGTTTAAAGGTTTGGGCCTTCAGTGTTGTAGGTAGAGACTTACATGGAAGTGGTGGCTTTCCAAGGGAGTCATGGCTTCCTTTCTATGGAGACAAGAGAACTTTCTCAGGGGGTAGAGGCTTCCTTCTAGTGGTTGCTGGAAAACTAGTTAAGGTGGTGGCTAGAAAACTAGTGAAGGTGGTGGCCTTTAGCAGGTGGTGGTCTGGATAGTTTATGCTAGTGGTGGATTTCGAGTGAGTAGTACACAAAATTCCTTTGTGAGTAGAGGCTTATACACTGGTGATGGTCAATGACTATTTAAATAATAATATTTTGAATAATAATAAGAAGAAAATGAAGACAATACAAGTGATGGTTTTTTCCAGTTGGGTTTTCCAGCTAACATTTGGTGTCCCCTTGTGTGATGATTTCTCTATGGTTATCATTGGTTCTCTCATAGTTTACATGATTATGGTGCTTTCTGGCATAATGTTATGCTAATGAATGAATGATTGATTAACGTGAACGAAAAGAAAAAAGAGGTTAAAATTGATCCATTCCTATATTATTGATTCACCCCCCCATCATACTAGTGTGATTTTTCCAACAATTGGTATCAGAGTGGGGCTCTTAGTAGCATCTTAATCATTGGAGAGTATATTCAGGCAATTCAGGTGAAAATTTTGAAAAAATAAAAATCATATGAATCCTTAAGGAGTGTCTCCCTTCACAATGAAAAAGTTCAAGGTATGGAAAGAAAGGGGTAAATCTCTATTATTATCTCATGGATATTACATTTGGAAGATTGTTTGTGAAGGTTGTGGATATAATTTTAGGTCAGAAAAGGCAATGCAGAAGGATGCTCAAGAAAGATGTACAATTTAAGAAAGTATCCACAATATAGCTATGGAGAAGATAACATGCCAAAAATCTGCAAAAGATATTTGGGACATATTGGAGGTCATGTTTGGAGGTGATAGTAGCAATATCAGTGGAGAGGTAGAGAAGATCAACAAAATGAAAATAAATAAAAATTTCCCGAAGAAGGAAGAAACTCATGCTAAATAAATAAACCTCCTTAGTGAAAATGGTGCAGTAGATCATACAAAAGCGCTGGAAAATGAAGCCTTATTTGAATCAGTTGTGCTACAAGAGAACATATATGGAGGTAAAATTTAGATGACGTACTTTTGAGTTAAGATTTTGATGGATCTAATGAATTTGATAGTGAAGAAGTGAATGATATCATTCTCCTTAAGGAAGAATATGAATCGGCAATGATAGTACTTGAAAATTATATGTTGAAGTGAGTAGAATAACAATTGCATATAGGGATCATGAAAATAATTTTCATATCTTTGACAAGAAGGAGAATGTGCTTAGAGAAGAGATCCTTAGCCTCAAGATCCAGTTGTAGGAGGACAAAAGAATAAAGGATGTGTTAACCAAACAACAAAAGTAGAAAGAAGGTTGAATTGAAGACTTGGAAGATGAAGTGGTTTCCCTGAGGAAAATGTTAGAGTAGAACGATAATTAGCTAAAGTAAGTAAAGAGAACCAAGCTCTTGGACAATATGCTCAAGATCCAAATACCTTCTATGATTAGATCCAATCTTTGCTTTGTCAAAGAAGTGTCCATCTCACATCCAGGTAAAAAAATAAAATGAAATACCTACGAAACTTGCAATGAAAAATGGCACTCGCAAAGTCACCAAGATAGGAAAGAGGTGATAAATACACCACCAACAACATACACAATATAAAAAACATAAAACCTATAGCATACATAGTGTCGAAACAACTCCATAAGAAACATCATACACAATATACCAAACATCATACCCCTTGGAGGAAATATGCCTCACAATGAGATGTTCAATGCAGTTGATGTGCTACTAGTTGAGGTATTGAAGCACAAAATTCTATTGTAAATGTAGATTACTACTAAGAAGGGGGTGGTGAATCGATAGTGATGGAACTTATTAAATGTTTTCCAATTGATTAATCCCTTAGACATTCACAATCTAAAACAATTAAGGAGAGATCAGAGCATCATAACAGAAGACATAACCACAAATCAAATCACACACATAAGACACCAATGAATTCTGGTGGAAACCTGAAAGGGACAGAAACACCCATTACTTCTTTTTTTCTTCTCATTCTCTTATTATTATATAAATCAAATCATTACATTTTCAGCTGGCCTCTACCACCTTGGAACACCTTTGAATAGTATTGTTAGCCACCAACATATAAGAAGTCTCTACTCAAAGGACTTTGTAGGCCACTACTTGCTGAAATCCACGATTCCCAATAAGCTTCACCCAACCATTCCTAGAATATCCATCCACCACTAGATGGAGCTACCACTCCTAAAATACCATTTTGCTAGCCACCACTAGCAAGGAGCAAGCACCCCTTTTCAACCACTACTAAACAAAGGCCACAACCTCCTCAAACACTTGGAGCCACACTTTCATTCATTTTCATATTGGACTCCAAGGAGAACTACACAACTAAACAATAACAAAATAGGCTTTGCAAATAGATAAATTTGATAATAATAAAAAGCATTGCATATGATAATCTGATAAAGACATTAGCAACAACAAGATACACTAGATATATCTTCAATGCTCCCTTTAATCCATCTCCTCTCTCTTTGCTTAATATGTTGATTTAAACATTCTTCTTCTACCTTCTACAACTTCTACAAGCTACTTCAAACATTTTCCATAATGTTTCTACACACTCTTCTCTTCTCACACACTTTCCTAACCTCACAATATCCAATGACCTCAACTCCAAAGCATTCTTCTATAAATAAGTTTTTGGAGTGATTAAAATAATAATTGCAATCAAAGTAATGGAGAGTTAATCATCTTTTCTCATATAATAGGATTGATCCGGAATTTGAATATTTCTCCTCCATGATTTGGTCCTCCTCTTGGGTGTGGAGCCTAATTATCATTTGCATTCAAAGGTATTCTCGCATTGGACCCTAGTTCATAATGGGGTAGGAACGCCACCCATAAAATATATGTTGTAGGGGGGCTCCAAGGGGGTGCGACTGGGACCTTTGGGAGCACCCGCCTCCCCCACCCCATCAGGGGCAGTGCCCCTGAAGCTAAAAATAGATGTAAAATTTCCTTGTAAAATGTTGTAATTTTTTAGTCAATCTGGGTCGTTCATTAGGCAGATATCCAACGTTAGATGTTATGTTTAATTTAGTGTTTTTTTCCCTAGAAGGCATCCCCTCACTATATATGAGGGAATTGTATTGTGTCTATGTAGATTTGTATTCTGACTAAGGAAGAGAGAAGATATTGAGAGCGAAGATGGAATTACAATGGATATGGTGTAGGTTGTATCTTTTTAGGTTGCTCGATAATATAAAAGGAAGGACTAGTTGTTTCTCCATGGACGTAGCCTAAACTGGGTGAACCATGTATATCTGTGTCTCTCTTGTTTTATGCATTTTTTTGTTTATATTTCTACAATATTTTATGTGTTCCATTGCTCTATAATATTTTCTAACAAATGGTATTAGATCCAAAGGTCTATTTGGTTGAAAAACTCGCAGGAGAAAAGGGTTCCTAGTTCGAGTGGGAGCAATGGCAGAAGATGGTAGGTTTAGGGTCGAAAAATTTAATGGCCAAAACTACCAGTTGTGGAAGATGTAGATGGAATATTATTTGTACCAGAGAGATCTGTACCAACCATTAAGCAAAAAGGAAAAGAAGATGATGAGTATGACAGAAAAAAAATGAGATATTCTCGATAGAAAAGCACTTGGAACAACATGGTTGTCCATAATGGCGTTGGTAGCATTTAATATTTCGAAGGAAATGACAACAGAGGGTTTAATGTCGAAATTGGCCAAACTATATGAAAAACTATTGGCCTCAAATAAGGTATTTCTTACAAAGCATTTATTTCATATGAAGATGTCAGAAGGTGGATCTGTTGCTGATCATTTAAATGAATTTAATATAGTTACCAGTCAGTTAAGTTTTGTAGGGGTAACTTTTGATGATGAAGTTAGGGATCTATTATTTCTGTGCTCATTTCCAAAATGTTGGAATGGTTTAGTTATGATCATTAGTAACTCTGTCTCTAGATCTAGTACTTTAAGGTTTGATGATGTTGTCGATGCAATCCTTCGAGAGGAAATGTGTCAGAAAAGATCTAGTGAGACATCAGGTAATGCTTTGACTACAAAGACTAGGGGAAGAAAAATGGAAAGAGGAAAGAGCCCTGGATATCATAGTAAGTCAAGAAAAGGAAGATCCAAATCCAGATCGGGGAGAGTATGCTGGAAATGTGGGAAGAAAGGACACCTAAAGAAAGACTGCAAGTCTCAGAAGTGAAAAGAAGGAGACATGCAACAAGAAAATAATCATGAACGAATGAAATAGATGATGTGTTCCAAGATGATTTGATTCTATCATTAGAAAATATTATGGATGCCTAGGTGGTAGATTCAGCAGCCTCATTCCATTCAACACCTGATAGGAAACATTTTCATGATTATGTTCAAAGAGATTTTGGACAGGTTTGACTGGGTGATGATAAACACTGTAAAATAATTGGAATGGGTACAGTTTTCATAAAACAACAGAATAGAAATAAATGGCTATTGAAGGAGGTAAGGCATGTTCCAGATCTAAAGAAAAATCTTATTTCAACAAGGAAGTTGCGAGGTGAAGGTTGCGTAACTACTTTCATAGATAAAACCTGGAAGGTCAGTAAAGAAGCCCTGGTAATAGAAAAAGGAGAAAAGGTTGGTACATTATATTTATGCGATGGTCTTTCTAATTTTATTAATGCTTTAACCTCTATAGGAGTAGATACGACATTGTGGCATCATAGGCTTGGGCACATGAGTGAGAAGGGGATGCAGATCCTTCACTCGAGAAATTTGTTGCCAGGTTTAAAGAATGTTGATTTGGAATTCTGTGAAACTTTTGTTTATGGAAAATAGAAGAGAGTCAGAATTCTCAAAGTTGGGAAAGAAAAGAAGAGCAAAAAATTAGAGCTTGTGCATACAGATGTATGGGGACCTACTCAATTATCATCTCTTGGTTGCTCTCATTTTTATGTTACTTTTATTGATGATGCAACCAGAAAAACCTGGATTTATTTTATTCAAAATAACTCATTTTTATTTGATACTTTCAAGAAATGGAAAGATTTGGTTGAAAATAAAACAGGAAAAAGGTTGAAGTGTCTCAGATCAGACAATGGAGGTGAATATTGCAACAAAGAGTTTGATAGGTATTGCTCAGAAAATGGAATTCATAGAGAGAAGACAGTTCTAGGAACACCACAACAAAATGGTGTGTCAGAAAGGATGAATGGGACAATCATGGAGTGTGCAAGGTGCATGAGATTACATGCAGGATTTCCTTTACAATTTTGGGTAAATTTTTTAGATACTATTTTTTATCTAATAAATAGAGGGCCTTCAAGTTCCTTACATGGTGGTATTCCAGAGGAGGCATGGACAGGTAAAAAGGTAAACTACTCTTTCTAAAACAATTTTGCTTGTGAAACCTTTGTCCACATTAATAAAGAAAATAGAACAAAGCTTGAGGCAAAATCAAATAAATGTACCATTATTAGATATGGTGTTAAATATTTTAGTTATTGCTTTTATGATTATGAAAAACACAAAATCATTAGGAGAAGAGATGTCATATTCAATGAAAAGGTTTTGTATAAGGATAAGTTGTAGGACAAGAAAACAGAGAATACACAGTGCTTTAAGAGATCACAGAAAACGTAATGGTGCCTAAAAATCATAATGATCAACAAAGAGAACAACAACCACAATAGTAACAAGCACCTGAAAGTGGTTTTAGAAGATCTACCAGGATAAATAGACCCCCTGAATGATACTCTCCTTCATTATATTATGTATTTTTGATTGATTATAGTTAACGAGAATGTTATGAAGAAGCAGTATAGGTAGGAACCAGTAAGAAGTGGGAGAAAGCCATGAAAGAAGAGATGGACTCCTTAGCACATAACCAGACTTGGGACTTAGTCAGGTTTCTTGCAAGTAAAACAAAATTGCAAAATAAATTGGTTGACATGTTGAAGGAAGAAGATGGAGGTAAACAAAGGTGTAAATCTAGGCTTGTGGTGAAAGAGTTTGCACAGAAAAATGGTATAGACTTTGATGAGATATTTTCTCCTGTTGTTAAAATTACTTCAATAAAAACTATTTTAAGTCTAATAGCAACTGAAGATTTACATCTTGAGCAGTTAGATGTAAAGATAGATTTTCTCCATGGGGATTTGGAGGAAGAGATATATATGATGTAGCCACAAGGATATGAGGTAAAAGGAAGGAGAAACTAGTGTGCAGGTTAAAGAATAGATTGTATGGCTTAAAACAGGCTCCAAGGTAGTGGTATCTAAAATTTGACAGGTTTATGTCTGAACAAGGTTATACTAGATGTCACTCTGATCATTGTGTTTATCTCAAAATACAAAATGATGACAGTTATATTATATTGTTATTGTATGCATATGACATGCTTGTTGTAGGTTCTAACATGAAGGAAATAAATGTGCTCAAAAGAAAATTGGAAAACTCATTTGCAATGAAGGATTTAGGTCCTGCAAAACAAATCCTTGGTATGAGAATAACTAGAGACAGGAAGAATCACAAACTAACATAGTCTCAGAGTGAGTACATACAAAATGTGTTGAAAAGGTTTAATATGCAAAATGAAAAACCAGTTAGTATACTTTTGGCTAGCCATTTCAAACTAAGGAAATGTGTCCCAAGACTCAGGGAGAAAAGGCTAATATGTCTAAATTTCCATATGCATCAGCAGTCGAAAGCTTAATGTATGCAATGATCTGCACAATTCCTGATATGGCACATGCAATGGGAGTTTTAAGCAGGTCCCTGAGAGGTGCCACAAATCAAGCATTATGTTTTGTTGGTTCAAACATTTCTCTATAGGGATATGTTGATGAAAATATCACGAGTGATAGAGATAATAGGAGGAGCACCACACGGTATGTGTTTACTGTAGGTTGAAAATTTTCCATTTGGGTCTCAAAACTACAAAGTGTTGTTGCACTCTCAACAATAGAAGCAGAGTATGTTGCTACTATAGAGGCTAGTAAAGAAATGATTTGGTTACAAAGGTTTTTGGATGAATTGGATAAGAAGCAGGAGTTGGGCAGGTTATATAGTGATAGACAGAGTGCCATACATCTTGCAAAGAACTCTGCATTTCATTCCAAGACTAAACATATACAGCTCAAGTATGATTTCATACGATCGACATTGGAAGATAGACAATTGAAGATGGAAATGATACACACTAGCCAGAATCTTGCAGATATGTTAATAAAAGTTGTAACCAAGGAGAAACTGAGGGTTTGCTATGTTTCAATTCGTCTTCAAATATGTTGAAGAACATGAGAAATAGCCAAGTCCAAAGTGGAGTCATTGTCTAGCAAATGAAGCAGCAGTGGAGTTGCTATAATCCATCTCCAAGTGGGATATTGTTGGGTGTGGAGCTTGATTATCCTCTATATTCAAAGGTATCATCGCATTGGACCCTAGTTCATAATGGGGCGGCAAGGATACCCATAAAATATACGTTGCAGGGGGGCTCCGTGGGGCATGACTGTGACCTTTGGGAGCCCCCCCTTGGTGGGGGGATCCAGGGCAACACCTCTGAAGATAAAAATAGATGTAAAATTGCCTTGTAAAATGTTGTAATTTCATAGTCAATCTAGGTCGTTCATTATGCAAAGATCTAACAGTAGATATTATGTTTGATTTTAGATTTTTTGCCCTAGAAGGCACCCCCTCGCTATATATGAGGGAATTGTATTGCGTTTATGTATATATCTATTCTGAGTGAGGAAGAGAGAGGAGATTGAGAGTGAAGAGGAAATTACAATGGATCTCTTGTAGGTTGTATCTCTTCAGGTTTCTCAATAATATAAAATAAAGGACTTCCTATTTCTCTATGGACATAGCCCAAACTTGGTGAACCACGTATATCTGTGTCTCTCTTGTTTTATGTATTTTCTGTGTTTATATTTATGCAATATTCTATGTTTTCCATTGCTCTGTAATATATAATTTTTTAACAACTCCTTGATTTTAATTGAATAAGGGATATTTTCAACTTTAATCATATTCTATATGAAGAACAAACTTTCCTCATACTATTGGAGCAAGTACCAAGTGCAACTACCATAGAAAAAGTCCATGGAATTTGTCTTCAATGCACACAAAAGTCTGAAAATCCACCTGCATGTGGTGATGCACCTTCTTCCTTTAGGAGTTGTGTTATAATGTAGAAAACTGGCTTGTTAGGGTGTGTTATAATCCTTTTTTCATACTTACTCACCAGTGTTACTTCATATAAACCTCCCTTCTTCCACATAACTTGCAACTCAACTTTAGTACATCAATGTGCTAGCTTGATACAATGTAATAATCATATAGAATCATAAATTAGACCAACATAATGCAAATAAAGGATGTAGATAGTGCTAAGCATTGGTTGACATCAATGGAAACACTACAATGCCAATAAGCTCCCCCTTTGACATTGATGTCAGCTTGAACATGATCTTCCCTCCTAAAATCTGACCTTTGAAATTGAGCTCAACACTTTTATCTCCACACTATCTCCCCCTTTGACATCAACGATAAATGGAAATATGAACACTAAAGAACAATTCCAACAATGTGGGGGAAGAGAGAAGTACTCTCCTTGAAATGATCAACACATTGCTAACTACAATGCTTCCTCAAACTGGTCTTCTAATAAGAATGGGTGTCTCTCCTACAAGATAATCATGTGAAACAATGAAGTTGAATTCCAAACATGTTTGTAGCCAACACCATGCATCATATCATGTTGACCATTCTCCCCCTAAGAATTCAATGGAGATGAAATGATACTCTATTTGTTGTTGTAGAAACACTTCCACTTCTTTGCAATAAGTCTTCTTGCAAGGTGAAAGAGACTACTCCTCAGAGACTAGGAGTAGAATTTGTTAATGCCAATAGTGAACTAAATGTTAATCTAAAGTGATTAAGCCATGAGAATTGATTGAAAAGGAATGTTTTTATGATAGAATTGAAACACAAGCAAGCTGAAAATAGAATTGCAAAGCAGAAAAAACACAGTGATACCAAACAACAAGATTGATTATAGAGTTCGTCCCTAATGGACTACATCTCCAGGTCCACTTTCAAGATGGGCGACCACTTTATTAAGATTGAATCTGAGGAGGTTGATTACACAAAACATTAACCAGACTAATTTTGCATGCAGGAACTTTTGGTCACTTTCACAAGAAATTTCTCTAAATTAGCTTTCCAACGCCTATCTTAGTTCTCAATTTTGACTCCTGATGCTCTTGTTACACTAAAAACAAAAACAATCTATATCCTCTAGAATATGCACATAAAACTCAAAACCACTCTCCCCATCTTCAATGAGAAAAATTGCCTTTATAACCTTGCAAATGTATTCAAGCTCCTTCATGCCAAGTTTAGGAACGAACCGACTACTCCTTAGGGTTAAATTAAGGTTTATGGTTAAGTTTTAATGTCACACAGTGACATTCACCATTTAGGAATTAATTGATATCCAAAAATACAATTTAAAACCCGTTTTATAAATTTGGATAACCCTAAATCCATTAGTAGTTAGCTAACCAGGTGGAGGAGGGTGATAGTTCATGTCAGTGCATAGGTAATCCCGCAATTAAAGCTCCGACGGTTCTGCAGACTCACCTGCTAACAGTTGGTGCATGCGGTTATTCTGGTGCTCAAATTCAATGACTACCATGAATTTCCACCAAATTACGGAGTTAACCCTTGACTGCAAGCTAACCAAACTTTTGATAGCTTGCTACTGTAACTTCTCACATGGCCCCAATGTGGTTAATTCCCCATGCAATTTAGGCCAATGGTTAGGGCATGTTTTATATGTTTTTCAATGTTTTATGGTTTTGTAATTGGCCCAAGAGGTTTGTATATTAGGTTTTAATGTATTTGAATACATGGTGTAGTCATATGTTAGGTTTTTAGCTGTTAGGTCTAGGACTTAGCTTATACATTGGGGTTTTAATATGATGAACTTTAGAGTTAGTCTTTTATATTTTTTCACATAATAAAATGAAACTCTTTTTACAACATTTGTCACAATGTGACATAAAAACACCACAAGATGAACTGTTCCATTCCTGGCAACCAAACTCCGGCACACTGACAACAACCGTACATCAAAAACTAGGAACATATCCTTCGAACACCATGAAAACCATATCAACCATTCACATCCACTGAACAACCTGAACCCTAAACATCACTGGTGAAGCTGAAGACACCTGACATTGAACACTAACGATGAAACTAAACCTATGAAACTAATCTAACAAGATCCTCCTAGATCAATCCTCTCCACTTGAAAGATTTTAGACCACAAAAGTTTGACTTAAACATACAGTAAATGAGGGTAGAGCTCCCTCACTCTCCACCTTGTCTGGAATATGTACCAATACATTCGATCAACCACCTAAAAGTGATGACCCTGATGGTGCTGATCATGGCATATTTTGGATCTGTG
This sequence comes from Pinus taeda, assembly GCA_000404065.3. Lineage (NCBI taxonomy): Eukaryota > Viridiplantae > Streptophyta > Pinopsida > Pinales > Pinaceae > Pinus > Pinus taeda. The sequence goes on along the minus strand of APFE031057661.1, from coordinate 45,693 downwards.
AATTGTTCCATCCATTTGCAGTATGCACAACTTAAGAATATGGTCAAACAACCTGTTATGAACATGGAAATTGACTTCTTTCCACAAAATACCATCAATTAGTGATTCATACACATATTTGAAAATAATCTCTATGGGATATTGTTCAATACTATTGACATGTATTAACAATCTATATTGTGGAATGGCATAGACAATCAAAGAAATTCTTGGCATCATACCAGCTATTTGACTTGGTATACTTTCTTAATTCCTGATTACTAAGTGAACTTGTTGTGATAAACCCATCAAACTATAATATGAAAACTGTTGCAACTTAGTTTGATTATGAAAGTATTTAAATGGTTGTTGATTTGTTTGAATCACTATTTCCTTATTCATTAACTGATGTTTTCATTGATTAGCACTTTTCCTTGAGGCACAAGTTTCCCTTAGATGTATTGAATACTTTGAAATTGCTTTAGAAAGGGATTTGATATGAAAACAAATAGGCTTCCTCTCCACTTGAAAAGAGGCTTCCAAACTGTTTGAAACATGAAATGGTGACACAATACAAGAGAAATTTAACACTACCTTTCCCCAATGCTGACCTACATCCCTATAACTGATAACTTCTGAAATTTGACTGAATTGATTCATTCTAACATTAGGAAAAGGAGATTTGTACATCAACTTTAATTCATGTTGTATTCCCTACTTATGAGTAAGATGTTCGGTTTCTTTAAATAGAATTGAAAACGTTTTTCCCTCTTTGATCAAACTATCTTAAGCTAGGACTCCTAACTTGAACAAACATCATGTCGATTCTTATGTTGTTCCTTTAGACACATGATTACAAATCTCGTATTTGAACTTACTAATTGGTTCATTTGATTAGTAACAACTAAATTCAAGTGATTTTTACTTTGATGTGCCCTGACAATGAATTCAACCCCATATTTATGCTCACTTCTATAAAATATTGCATCACGCTCATAAAGATAATGACTTCCTAAGACATCTCCACATATTTCTACTGGAACCACATATAATTCCACTTCATCAATGTAAGTAGTTGTAGTGGAAAATCTTAATCAACACTATTTTGTGACTTTTATCTGAGTTTATTTATTTAGCCATCCTAATGGGTAAGGTTTTGGATGATTCCATGTCTCCAAACCCAATTTCTTAACTAAATATTCAGATATCTAATTTGCCTGTGATCCACTGTCAAACATTGTATCCGTCTTTGTGTGCTTAGAAATTATCCTTATGTTAAATAATTCAACTCTTTTATCCTCATTTGAAGGATTTATGTTTGATGAAGATGCAATAGCATTCGAACTTGAACTAGTGTCAGAAGTTTTACCTATCAAAATTATGGCAGATATCCTCCTCTCATCACCTAAATCGGAACCTAGATCTTGTTGGACTACTGCAATTGCTTTCTTTCCATCCTTCTCTTTAAGGAAATTTTTGGGCTTAAGTTCGGGACGAAGTTTCCAATACCTAGATTCATCATGACCAATTCTCTGGCAATGAGAACAAGTAAGTCTTTCCTTCTCTTCTTCCCCTTACTGTCATTATAATCCTTGATTTCCAACTCTTTGGAAGATTGCGGTGAAAACTTGAATGATCTACCACCTGATTCAATATGTATGGATTGAAAACTCACTTCATCAAAATCATCAGGATTAAACATCAATAATGTATGCTACAAATATGAATGTGAACTGCTAATGTATTTTAATAAAGTTTCACATGTATCCAATGAAATACCAAGCGCTAATTCATTCTTTTTGAACTCTTGAGTAAACTCCTAAACACTCTTCCCACCAGATTAAAGTTGTTTCCCCCATTCTAAGTGTAACTAACTGAATTTTCATTTTATTGTCAAAAATACTCTGAATACCATAATACACTTCTAACTGCTCAATCCAGTTATCTAGCTTTTCAGGATTAATTTTGCCATCATAAATAGGTAACTCAAATTTTACATCAAGTTTCAAAGGATATGTTTTCCTAGGTTTCTTTTTTGTTTTAGATTCTTCACTGGAAGAAGAATAAGAATAAGAAGAAGAAGAAGATGGAGATGGAGATGATGTAGGTCAAGGAGAATTATCAGCCATGCCTTTACCTTTTTCCTTCTTCGATGTCTTTGAAGAAGAAGCTAAATCTCTCACCTTCTTATCTTCCTAATGTTCTCCCAACATCTGCTGCATACTCAAGAATTCTTGCTGAAATTGTTCCTCGTGCATCTTAGTTTCATGATTTTCACCTAGATCAAATCCTGTCATGGTCAACCTATGAGCGACTCTTTGCTTTCCTATCTCTAGATTAATCTATTGGAGGATTTCTTCTCCATGTTGTGGCTTCAACCTTGTTAACATTGATTGACAAATTCTAGAAATGAAACTTGTTATGATACCAAATTATATTATTTGAAATGATCATATGTTAAAATAAAGTAGAATTTATTAATGCCAACAATGAATTGAATGTTAACTTAAAGTGATTAAACTATGAGAACAAATTGAAAAGGAATGAATTTACGACATAATTAGAACATAAACAAGATGAAAAAGAAGTGAAAAGCAGAAAAAACACAGTGATACCAGATAGCAAGATTGATTATGGAGTCTATCCCTGATGGACTATGTCTCCGGGTCCACTTTCAAGATGGACAACCACTTTATTAAGATTGAATCCAAGGAGGTCGATTACACAGCAAATTAACCAGACTAATTTTGCACATAGACATTTTTGGCCACTATCACAAGAAATCTCTCTGAATTATATTTCCAATGCCTATCCCAGTTCCCAATTCTGACTCTTGATGCTCCTATTACACTGAAAACAAAAACATTATATATCCTCCAAAACCTGCACATAAAACTCAAAACCACTCTCCCCATCTTCAATTAGCAAAATTGCCTATATAACCCTGGAAATACATTCAAACTCATTCATGGAAAGTTTAGGAATGAACTAGTTACTCCTTAGGGTTAAATTAGGGTTTATGGTTAAGTTTTAATGTCACATAATAACATTCACCATTTAGGAATTAGTTGATATCCAAAAATACAATTTAAAACCGAATTTAGAACTTTGGCTAATCCTAAATCCATTAGCAGTTAGCTAACAAGGCGAAGGAAGGTGACAACACATGTGAGTGCATAGGTAATCCGGCGGTTAAAGCTATGGAAATTCCACAAACTCACTTGCTAACGGTTGGTGGATGTGGTTATTCTAGCACTCACATTCAATGGATATTGTGACTTTCCACCAAACTGCAAAGTTAACCATCGATTCCGAGTTAACCGTACCTCTGATAACCTGCCACCACAGCTACTCACATGGCTCAGCTACGGTTAATTCCCCGTGCAGTTTAGGCGAGCATTGAGGGAATGTTTTATATGTTTTGGAATGTTTTATGGTTTTGTAATTGGCCTGAGAGGTTTGTAGATTAGGTTTTAATGTATTTGAATACATGGTGGGGTTCTAGATTAGGTTTTTAGGTGTTAGGTCTAGGACTAGGTTATACGTTAGGTTTTTAATATGATTAACTTTAGAGTTATTCTTCTAGATTTTGTCACATAATCAAAAGAAACTCTTTTTACAACATTTTCACAATGTGACATAAAAAAGCCCACAAGATGACCTATTCCATCCCCGACAACTAAACCCCAATGGACTAATGAAAACCATACATCGAAAATTAGGATTATATCCTTTGAACACAATGAAAACCATATCAACCATTGACATCCACCAGACAACTGGAGCCATAAACATCACTATCGAAGCTGAAGACACCGAACAATGAATGTTGATGACGAAACTAAACCTGTGCAACTAATATGACAAGATCCTCCTGGATCAATCCTCTCCACTTGAACCACAAAACAACAAAACTGTGCAAAAACAGAACTAAATGAAGAAAGAACACCACACTATCCGCAATCTAAAATGTACCAATACATTTGATAAACCACCTAAAATTGGTGACCCTGATGATGTTGATCAAGGCATATTTTGAATTTGTGAACTGTTCCATCCATCTTCAATATGCACAACTTGCGAAGATGTTCAAATAACCTGTTATGAACATGGCAATAGACTTATTTCCACGAAATACCATAAATTAGTGATTCATACACATCTTTGAAAACAGTCTCTACACAATATTGTTCAATACTATTGACATCTATTAACAATCTATATTGCGAAATGGCAGAGACAATCAAGGAGATTCTTGACATCATACCAACTATTTGACTTGGTATACTTTCTTGATTCCTGATTACTAAGTGAACTTGCTGCAATAAACCCATCAAACTGTAATATGAAAACTGCTTCAACTTAGTTTTATTTTGAAATTATTGAAATGGTTGTTGATTTGTTTGAATCATTGTTTCCTTATTCATTAAATGATGTTTCCATTGATTAGCACTTTCCCTTGATGCATAAGTTTCCCTTAGATGTATTTAATACTTTGACACTACTTTAGAAAATGCTTTGATATGAAAGCAAATAGGCTTCCTCTCCACTTGAAAAGAGGCTTCCAAATTGTTTGAGACAAGAAATGGTGACACAATACAAGAGAAATTTAACACTGACTTTCCCGAATACTGACATGCATCCCTGTAACTGATAACTTCCAAACTTGGACTGAATTGATTGATTCTAACATTAGGAAAAGGAGATTTAGACATCATCTGTAATTCATGATGTATTCCCTTCTTATGAGTAAGATTATTGGTTTCTTTAAATAGAACTGAAAAAGTTTTTACCTCTTTTATCAAACTATCTTTAAGATGGGACTCATAACTTGAACAAACATTATGTCAATACTTATGTTGTTCCTTTACACAAATGATTACAAATCTCTTGTCTTAACTTATTAATCACTTCCTCTTATTAGTAACAACTAAATTCAAGTGATTTTTACCTTGATGTGCCCTGACAATAAATTCAACTCCATCTTTCTTAAGGTGATATTTATTCTCTCTTATATAAAATACTGCATCACGATCATAAAGGTAAGGACTTCCTAAGACAACTTCAAATATGTCTATTGGAACCACATCTAATTCCACTTCAACAATGTAATTAGCTGTAGTGGAGAATCTTAATCGACATTGGTTTGTGACTTTTGTCTAAGTTTATTTATTTAGCCATCCTAATGGGTAAGGTTTTTGATGATTTCGTGTCTCCAAACCCAAGTTCTTAACTAAATATTCAGATATCAAATTTTCCTGTGATCCACTGTCAAGCATTGTATCTATTTTTGTGTGCTTATAAGTTATCCTTATGTTAAATAATTCAACTTTTTTATCCTCATTTGAATTATTTATGTTTGATGAAGATGCAATAGTATTCAAACTTGAACTTGTGTCAAAAGTTTTACCTGTCGAAACTATGGCAGTTATCCTCCTTTCATCACCTGAATCGGAACCTAGATCTTGTTGGACTGCTGCAATTTCTTTCTTTTCATCCTTCTATTTAAGGAATGAAGTTTCCAACACCTAGATTCATGATGACTGATTCTGTAGCAATGAGAACAAGTAGGTCTTTCCTTCTGAGCTATCATTGATTTCTTTCTCTTCGAATTGTTCTTCCCCTTACTGTCATTGGAATCCTTGATTTCCAACTCTTTGGATGATTGCGGTGAAAACTTGAATGGTATACCACCTAATTCAATATGTATGGCTTGAAAACACACTTCATCAAAATCATTAGGATTAAACATCAATAATGTATGCTGCAAATATGAATGTAAACTTCCAATGTATTTTAATAAAGTTTCACGTGTATCCAAATAAATACCAAGCACTAATGCTTTCTTTTTGAACACCTAAGTAAACTCCTAAAAATAGTACCCTTTACGTTGCCTCAAGTGATGCCAATCAATAACAACTTGCTACATGTATCCTAAAGGATATAATTGTTTCCTACGAGATTTTAAAAACTTAGACCATGAAGAGATGACTGCACCTTTCCGCTTTACATCTATTTGAGTTTTACTTTTCGACTAGATTAAAGTTGTTCCCCCCATTCTAAGTGTGGCTAAGTGAATTTTATTTTTATTGTCAGAAATTTTTTGAATACAACAATACACTTCTAAATGATTAATCAAGTTATCTATCTTTTCAGGATTAATTTCACCATCATAAATAGGTAACTCAATTTTTAAATCAAGTTTCAAAAGAGATATTTTCTTAGGTTTCTTTTCTGTTTCATATTTTGCACTAGAAGAAGAAGAAGATGATGATGATGATGGAGATGATGGAGGTCAAGGAGGTTTATCAGCCTTGCCTTTACTTTTTTCCTTCTTCGATGTCTTTGAAGAAGAAGCTGCATCTCTCACCTTCTTATCTTCATAAATTTCTCCCAACATCTATTGCATACTCAAGAATGCTTGCTGAAAATTTTCCTCGCTCATCTTAGTTTCAGGATTCTCACCTACATCAGATCCTGTCATGGTCAACATATGAGCGACTCTTCTCTTTCCAATCTCTAGATTAATCTCCTCGAGGATTCCTTCTCCACATTGTGACTTTGACCTAGTTAACATTCACTGACAAATTCTACAAAAGAAACCTGCTCTGATACCAAATTATATGATCTGAAATGATCATATGTTAAACTGAAGTAGAATTTATTAATGCCAGCAGTGAATTAAATGTTAACTTAAAGTGCTTAAACCGTGAGAAATGATTGAAAAGGAATGATTTTACGATAGAATTGAAACATAAGAAAGATGCAAATAGAAGTGAAAATAAGAAAAAACACAACGATACCAGACAACAAGATTGATTATGGAGTTCATCCCTGATGGACTATGTCTCCAGGTCCACTTTCAAGATGGGCGACTGCTTTATTAGGGTTGAATACGAGGAGGTAAATTACATAGCAAATTAAACATATTGATTGTGCATGCAGACACTTTTGGTCACTATGACAAGAAAGCTCTCTTAATTATCTTTCCAATGCCTGTCTTGGTTCCCAACTCCGACTCCCATTGCTCCTGTTACATTGAAAATAAAAAGAGTCTATATCCTCCAGGATATGCACATAAAACTCAAAACCATTGTGCCCATCTTCAATGAGAAAAACTACCTTTATAACCCTACAAATGCATTCTAATGCATTCATGCCAAGTTTAGGAATGAACCAGCAGCTCCGTAGGGTTAAATTAGGGTTTATGGTTAAGTTTTAATGTCACATAGTGAAATTCACCATTTAGTAATTAATTGATATCCAAAAATACAATTTAAAACCCAATTTAGAACTTTGGATAAGCCCAAATCCGTTAGTGGTTAGCTAACTAGGTTGAGGAGGGTGACAGTGCATGTGAGCGCACATGTAATCCCACGGTTAAAGATTAGATGGTTATGTGGACTCACTTGCAAATGGTTGGTGGATGTAGTTATTCTGGTGCTCATATTCAACAGCTACCGTGATTGTCCACCAAACCATGGAGTTAACCCCCAACTATGAGTTAACTGCAGCTCTGATATCCTACCACCATAACTGCTCACATGGCCCTACCACAGTTAATTCCCCGCGTGGTTTAGGCCAGCGGTTAGGGCATGTTTTATATGTTTTGCAATGTTTTATGGTTTTGTAATTTGCCTAAGAGGTTTGTAGAATAGTTTTTAATGTATTTGAATACATGGTGTAGTTCTAGGTTAGGTTTTTAGGTGTTAGGTCTAGGACATAAGTTATACATTAAGGTTTTAATATGATGAACTTTAGAGTTACGGTTTTATATTTTGTCACATAATCAAAAGAAACTATTTTTACAACATTTGTCACAATGTGACATAAATACCCCACAAGACAGCCTGTTCCAGCCCTGACAACCAAACCTCGGTAGACTGATGACAACCATACATCAACAACCAAGAACATATCCTTCAAACACCATGAAAACCATATCAACCATTGAAATCCACCGGACAACCTAAACCATAAACATCATTGTCGAAGTTGAAGACTTCAGACACTGAATGCTGAAGACAAAACTGAACCTGTGCAACTGATCTGACAAGATCCTCCTAGATCAGATACAAATACAAGGATTCATATCGAAAATACATGGTTCTAATAAGCACATATGACTGATATATGGCTCTCCTATAAGTATTCCTATTATCAACCAATGAATCTATGGACCCAATCTTACATCATTCACCCAATGCAACATGACTATATCAATGATATACAAGAAAAGACATGAATTTGACACCCAATATCCCATTGACAACTTTTACAATACATTCTTGATAGCATGGGTCTCTCCATGACCAATGAACCAAAAGATGAGAAAATGACGATACATGGTTATTGAAATTCACACACATGTGCTTTCCTCTAGGCATGATCAATACAATGACATGTGGAAAATACATGGCATCCATGAGAAATAATATGTTCTCTATGTTGCAACAACAATAGGAGTCACAATACATGACATATGATAGCAAATGGCTACTCTCAATAGCTCAACCATAAACAAGTATATCAGTAATGAAATCAGTATAGAAGAAAAAAAAGACTGGTCAACAACATATCATATACCAGCTAACACCAACAATGAATTATCTATAGAAAAATCATGGTAAAATCTCTACCAACCACCATACTTTGCATACATATCTTCAATATAATGATTTGAAACTAGCGACAAAAATAGCATGACATTGTGATAGCAACATATACATCCTCGTCACAAATAAAAATATATATCATCAATGCGGACACACAACATAGGTGCATATTTTGTAGTACCAACTCTAGCTTCAAGCAACAAATCAACAAGCACCAAAAGCATCACTAGAAAAATATGAGACAATACAATGACAAACTCTTGAACATCACCAATTCATAGCCAAATAAGTAATGAATCCAAGAATAAATATAAGAAACAACAATTGTAACATAAGATTTGGAAATAAGGCATTGTCAGCAACTCATCATCTCCTTGACCTCATGCTATCAATGTCAATAAACTCTTTCCTCATATAATGAGGTCAAAATGCCAAGTAGCAGAAGAATTAGAACCAAAACATCATAGAACTATGCATGCTCTCATGAGGCTCATGCAAAAACATACTCTCTCTATGAAATCAATACTTAGCAGTAAACCCATTAAGCCAACTTACTCTAACTCATAAATTCATCAAAACTTAGCTATCCAAATGCGAAAAAAATTCCAATAGCAACACACATCATACATCTAGATATATAAGACATGAGTAACAATATGCACACTCTAGATTTTCTAACTCCAATGCACCATCAACCAATCTAAATAGAAACAATGAAATCATGATAATACATGTCATAGATGTAATCTAGCAATGTCATCACTAGCACCATATCAACTCTGTGAAGCAAGCATACTACTACATCTGAATATCCATGAGATAACCATAGAAAATAAATTCTCAACATCTTCCTGCAATGAACCAATGTCAAATAGATGCATAACAAGCTCCTCCACAACAAACATAATTCCAACAATATGCTAGTCCACCAAAAGAAAAATGCTCCCCCTGAGTGTGTGATCTTCCTTCATTCCTTGACAACTCTCTCTTTGAAGAGTCCATGCTCTAAATCCTTATCATAAAACTTTGAGTAGATTTTCTTCCCCAAACCAAATTATTATAAACCATTACACGGGAACATTCTCCCACAATTTGGTCACAAGCTCACATTGCATATATCAATCATCCAAAATATGCAATATTATTTGTCTTCAAGTAAACACATGGAGGAAAATCACACTTGTACTAAATTATCTCCTTGACCATGCACATAAGAGAAAATACATGGTTGGAATGTCCTAGGAAACATCATATGAATCAACATACAATGGCTCCAAAGCTATCAAAAAATATATGGGGTAGATCCAACTAATGACAAACTAAAATAACCATAAAATCTGAAATAAAACAATACTTCAAACCTCATTTATGTACCCCTAAGCCCATGCATTACCTTCCTAACATGTATATTTTTCTTCATAAAATCTCTCCAATATGTATGCACCTCCAATTGTCTATATGAAACTCAAGATGCATACATATGCTCCCCCTAAGACCATGCAGGTCTCAGTATTTGGTGGGAGTCTCTTGTTGCTCCTTTCTCCTCCAAAATTTGATAGGTTTATCTCTTACATGTGAAACATTTTCTCTCTTCTTATGTGGTTGGCCTTGCATGACTTTATCTCTTTGACTAGATTTCCTATAACACATGGGAAGCTTGTAATCTTTGGCCGTATGGCCAACATTGTCACACACATAACACCTTATGTGACCAAGAAATAAAGGAATAGACTCATATATTCTACTAGTTGGTTTTATATTCTTTGCATATGCCCTACAGTGAGTAGCCCTAAAGCCGAAATCATCACATGATAAACAATATCCATAAAAAGGACTAGTAGACCTGACTATTGATGATCTTCATGATGAAGGCAATCTCCCTTTCATGTTTTCTTGAGGATGCTTCTCCTTTAGATGATCCTTTTATTGAGAGGAATTTATCTCTTTCCTTCTACAACCTACTACAATATGTCTAGGTTTTCTACAGTTAAAACATCAAACATCTCCCAAGGGTGTGGATTATCTTCTTGAAGATTATCTTTTCTTTGTAACGTTCTTTTTCTTCTTTCTTGATTGTTAATGTTGTTATTGTTTCTACTCTTTCACAATGTTGTTTCTATTTCCATATTTTCTTGTAACTGCTTCTACGCTAGATCTACTTCTTTTTAATTCTTCACTTATATGATTTTCTTCATCTCTCATTTCTTCACATTAATCCTTAATCTACTTCATATGATTTCTTGCTTCCTCATCAATTCTCCTTGCCTCCTACAACTAGGTATTCAAATCATAAATTTATTCCTTGAAAATATTATGTCTTTCTTCAAGTATTTGAAGCAATTTCTTCAAGTATCTATTTTCAATAGAGATCCTTTCTGTTACACCCAATGGTGAGATAAGTTGATTTTTATCTTCAACTGATCTCTCCTTTTCTCCACCATCTCTACTAATTTCTTCTCCATGCAATGCATGTATCCTATCCCTTATCTCCCTTGTAGCCTTGAGATTCATGATTTTCTCAAGATATTGATCATGAATATTGTTATAAATTACACATCGGGCATATGCATCCCATTTTCAAGATTTTTATGAAGGGTATTTACTACCATAACCATTTGTCACAATTTTCAACACTTCATATCCATGAGAAAATATTTCTTAGTTGAAATTATCCCTCCATTCTAGAAAATTTACAAAATTTAGCAAAGTACTAGCTTAATAACCCATGATAGAGTTAAGCTTCACATGGAGAGAACTGGCTCTAATACCACTTTTTGGAAATGTTGATCGCTAATAAAGGCACAGGAGAATTAGTAGTGATGGAACTTATTAATTTTTTTCCAATTGATTAATCCTTTAGACATTCACAATCTAAAACACATTAAGAGAGATCATCGCATCCTAACATAACACATTACCATAAAATAAATCACACACATAAGACACTAATGATTTCTAGTGCAAACCCCAAAGGGACAGAAAATATTTTTTGCTACTATGTTTCTTCTTATTCTCCTATTATTATATAAATCAAATAATTACATTTTTATTTGGCCTCCACTAACTAGGAACTACTAATCCTTTGAACAATATTTCTAGCCACCAACATCTAGGAAGTCTCCACTCACATGACTTTGTAGGCCACCACCTACTAGAATCCACCACTCCCTATAAGCCTTGCCTAGCCACTACTGAACTATCCAACCGCCTCCGAATGGATCTACTACTCCAAACATACCATTTTTTTGGCCACCACCAACAAGGAGAAACCACCCATTTCTTGTTCTTCGACTACTAAATACAGTCCACAACCTCCTCAAATACTCAAAGCCACTCTTTCATTCATTTTCATACTGAAATCCAAGGAGAACTATACAACTCAAGAAATAAAAAATATGCTTTGCAAATAGATCAACCAAATCAAAACAAACATTGCATATGACAATATCATAAACACCTCATCAACAATAGAATACACTAGATATATATTCAATACTCCCATTTCTCCTTCCAACTGCTCTTTGCTCAAGATCTTAACTAAAACATGCTTCTACTACCTTCTGTAACTTTTGAAAATTACTTCAGATTTTCTGCATAATGTGCCTACACACTCTCCTCTTCTCACACACTTACTCATCCTCACAACATCCAAACCCTCAACTCCTCAAAGCATTCTCCTACAAATAATTTGTTGAAGTGGCTAAACTAATAATTGCAATCAGAGTGATGGAGAGGTATTCATGTTTGTTCTTACAATAGAATTGATCTGGTATTTGAATATTTCTCCTCCATGACTTCATCCTCCTTGATATTCATTGAATGAGGGACCTTTTCAACTTTAAACATCTTCTATATGAAGATCAAACTTTCTTCAGAATATTAGAGAAAATACCAAGTGAAAACACCATAGAAAAAATCCCTAGAATTGACAAGCATAGCCACAGAAGTCAAGAAATCCACCTATAGATGGTAACACACCTTCTTGATTCAGGAACTACATTATAACGTAGGAAGAGGCTTTGTTAGAGTGTGTTGTAATGATATTTTCATACTTAATCACTAGAATTACCTCATATAAACCTCCCTTCTTCCACCTAATATATAGGTCATCTTCAATACATTAATGTGCCACCTTGGTACACTATAACAATCATATAAGATCATATATTAGACCAATACAAGGCATAGAAATCATGCAGATAGTGCTAAGTATTGGTTGACATCAATGGAAACACTACAATACCAACATATTCTAAGTGTTAGTCAAATGGTAGATGGAGGAAAGGAAGTGATATTCAACTCCAAAGGATGTTGCATAAGGAATGCGAACTCCAAGAGGGTGATTTCCAAAGGAACTAGGACACCAGATAACATGTATATCTTGAAGGGGAGAGTAAGAAGAAGCAGTAAATAAAGAGCAAATTCTTCCACTTTATATTATGAGTAGGATCTAGCCACACTATAGTCTGTTGAACTTCACATATTCATAAAAGATTGTAGAACATCTATGAGAGGAATCCATGGTCTTAGGGGGAGCTTATGGTAATAGTGTGGAAGCATGGTGAATACTTTAGTACAAGTTTCAATAACATGTTTGATCAAAAGTCTCATCTACATTCATGTAGATTGGATCAACCTACTCATTGCGGGTATAAATAGCTTAGGGAAATGTTGTCATTGTGACAAACACACTCCAAACAATTTCCTACATCTGAATTGTAGAGCCTCCTTATGATCTTGTTATTTGTTGTTTCATAGTTGCTTCATGATTGGTTAATGATTTTCTAAGTGCTTAAGTCTTCTTTCAAATATTTTAAGTGTCAAAGTGATTTTCTTACATATTCTTAGCTCATAATTCCCTCAAAGCACACTTCCTCTAAGCAAGCCTAAGATTCAATGCCCCTTGGAAGTCAAGCACTATGAAACCCTTGATGACAATGATTGCACAATTACTAATGGAAATGACTGTGTCGTTCCTAATGACTGTGTTGTTCCTAATGACAGTGCTTGTGCATTCATTTGTGATAGTGCTTACGGAGTTCCTAGTGATAGAGACTCCTTAATCCTAATGGATAGTGGTAGTGTAATGGCATTTTACAGATAGTGATTACACAATATTTATTGACAGTAACAGTGTACTTATATTCAAGTCAGCCAATTCACTCTTGGCTCCTAGTTTCCCAACATCAACTAAGGAAACTCACCAATCTTAACCCTAGTTCATGTTTGTTCTCCCTACATAAAGACTCTAATTCAGAGCTTATCTTCACATTCATATTTTTCTTTTGAGATTTGTGCACTTTTGGAATATAAGGAGAATTCTATAATTTGTGGTTGAAAATGCCTCATCTTCTGAGTGAGTTTATCAATTGTCACTTTCTCTTTTGCAAGTGTCACTTTTTATTTGTTTTTCCTTACACGTGTCACTTTTTCTTGATCTATATTTTAATAATGTAAATTTTGAAATGGGAACTAATACTGCTAACCATTTTGTAGAGATAGCAAAAGAGTGATCCGATTTTGAAAAGGGGGGATGCAGAACACACATATCATTTTTAGAGCATAGTTTTTGGCACTTTAATTTTTTTTTATATACATTACATTTTAAAATGTTAGTAATATGCAAGTTGATTTAAAAAAGTGGTTATTCTTCATCAGACCCTTTTTTTAAAAGACCTATTTTTTTTACTTTAAATTTTCTAATGTATGAAATGTAAATAATTATTTTCTAAATTTAACAAATTTGACAATTAAATTTTATA
>APFE031057661.1:7280-18986 GCA_000404065.3 Pinus taeda | reverse complement strand
TGTTTTTGAAATTTTAATGTTTTATTGGAGTCATAACAAAATCTTTTACACCAATATTTCAAAATGTTGAAAATTTACCCGAAAAAAAAAGTGTTATTCTAGCATCAACACTTTTCGTTTTGAGGGTGTTTTTTGCACAATTTTTGCACATAAAAATTTGGTTTCACTGGCATTTTTTTTAAATGTTGGAAATTGACCCTAAAAAAAATCCATCTTTCCATTATTAGCACTTTTCATTTTTAGGTTGTTTTTTGCACAATTTTTGCACAAAAAATTCATTCTCACTACCATTTTTTAAACATGTTCAAAATTGACCCTAAAAAAAAACCATCATTCTAGTATACACACTTTTTGTTTTTAGCAATCTTTTTCATGTTTCTCCGAGGTTTTTTGGGTAGAGTTCTCGTTTTGAGTTTATAGTTCCCGTTTCAAAGTTTACATTATTTTTTACAATTGTCATTTTTTCATGCTTTCATTTTTTCATGTGTGTCTTGTGTTTTCTTTGTGTTTGCATGTGTTTCTTTCACTCTTGTGTGTGTCTCTTTCACTTATTTTCACACATCTTAAGATAACTGTGGAACACCTTCTAGAGTTAGCTCCAGCGCACTCTCTTGCACCAGTTGATGTTATTCATCATTATAGCATGTGTTGGACACATTCTCATGGCATAGTGCACCTTTTGGTTGTAGTTGATACTTATGTCATAAAGATACATATTAAGTGCCACACTTGGAGACAAGTGTCATTTTATTATTGTTTCATTGTACACTTTTTGGTTTATGGTATTGCATGTCTGTGTGTCACGTGCATGGGTGTATATATGTGTGTGATCAGGTTCAAGACTTGTTATATTCTTTTACTCACACCTTATAGTCTCATTGATCCCATATTTAGTCATTTTCTTGAGTTTTAACTATCCTCATAACCTTCTCAATCAATGACCAATCCTCTAACCCCTAGCACTATACATTGTGCATTCCTAAGCCACAATCATGGAGTTCCTACCACCTCAAATTGTGCACTATGAAATCATAGAGGACGATCTCCAACAACTATGCATTGAGAAACATTCGAGCACAATCACTCCTTGTTGCTATTTACACTTTCTCAACTGCCCAATCCTGATCAACCCTTCCATGAATAGTGCACTATGCATTATCATTGGCTAGTGAGGCCATCCTTGTGTTGGAAAATGTAACTAGGATTGGTCTTCATTTAATTTATTTGAGTCATAGTGTAATTTATTTGTCAAAAGAATAAAGAAAAGAATTATTATTATTATTATTATTGTGACTTATTAAGTATGGGTTTCATGCTTGGGTCACCGTTTTTAGATCAAAGTCCCCATTGAGGACTTCTAAGATTTATTGTGAGTCAATAGAGTCATCGTACTTTTAAAGAGACACTTTTTGGGATTTTGAATCATGTAAACAGGTTAAGTATTGAGTCAAATATGATTTATGTATCCTCCATGCCATGTTGGCCTATAAAAAGATCAAGTCAACCTAAGGACCCTATTTGACCTCAAATGAAACCTATAAATACAAGCACATCAAATTCATTTGGAGCATCACTCACTCACAAGAAGTTCAATGTCTTTAGTAGCTAGAAAAAGTGTGAATTCTGTTTCCAGGAAGCCGAAGTGAATGTGAGTTTGGAGAAGTCTAAGGGGACAAGAAAATTTGAAATTTTGATCCCTATCTCTCTCTATTTCGTGTCCTAGATTGGGAGATCGAAGTCTTCCAAGTTTCTCTATTGTCAGAAGTTGTGAGTTGTCAGAAGCTTATTCTTAGTCAAATTTGCTAGAAAGGGGTTGAAATTATGGGAGGTTGACTTGGTGTGGAGGAAAGGTCTTTTCTTGGTCTAGGGTTAAGATTATCAACGAATATTATTGAAAGGACGAATTTCTTGACTGGGTTTTCCCCTCAATGGGGGTTTTTCCCTGGCATAGTGCCTACATCTAGTGTTTATTATCATTAGATAACTTTTGAGGTCTAAAATGGACCTCCTATGAAAAATGTACAACCAAAATAAAATTTATAGCAACCAATAGGATTCAAGATGATGGTGTCAACCATGGGGGGCGATTCACCATTTTTGGGGTAAAAAAGTAAAAATATTAAAAAATAATAAAATAATAAAACTACTTTTTCAACTTGTATTTTCAACTTATCTCCCTAATGTTTTACTCAAATTGTAAGTGGGAGTACTCATTGGATGCAAAAGTTAATTCCCGACCCTACTACATGAAAAATGAGAAACACATGAAAAAACGTGATTGCAATCATGTTTTTCATGTATTTCTCATTTTTTGTGTAGCACAATCCATTGAAAGTATGCAACATGGGTACTCCTTGGATGAGGAATTAAATTATGCATCCAACGAGTGTTTCTGCTTGAAATTTGAGTAAAACCATAAGGAGATAAGTTGAAAAAGTTGTCTTTTATTTTTTCCCTCTAAATTTGATGATGTAATCTAATATTATTTTATTATTTCCTCTATTATCTTATAATTTCCTCAGGAGGCCCATTTTAGACCTCAAAATTCCCCTACTGTTATGTGTTGTTTCTTTGGTAATTGCTTGATGAACTAAAGGAAAGAAGATATAAAGAATCGTAATAATAAGAAACATCACAAGTAATTATCAAGAACAAGAAAATATTTATACCTTTCTAATTTTCTGACACCTTGGAACCTTGTAGTGCTCAACTGTGTATTCCCTTGAGTCTCCTGCTTAGTGACTATGCATTACACAGTCACATTTCCCAAGCATCTTACTCTTGTCTCTTGTAGATCTCAACTACGCAATGCCTTGAGCTAATCTTTCCTCCACTATGCATTGTGTAGTCTAAGTGGACATTAGGGTCATCCTTTAGCCCTGGAGTTCTCAACTGCATAATGCATGGATCCACTCCCTCAAGAAGTATGCATTGAAGTCAAAATGCCTAAGCCTACTCTCCTTGTTCTCTGGACTTTCCCAATGTGAAATCCATGCCTCGCCTCTCCCTTTCCAATGAAAATTGTGCAATCTTAGTGTCCAGAACCTCACTCCTTTTCTCTAGACACTCTGCAATGTGTAATCCCAAGCTTCTACCTCAATTCTCATGCACTACCTCATCACAATCAACCTCACAAGAGAAAACAAAGATAAAATAGGTCATTGTGGGACTAATGTTTTCTTGTCATGAGTGAACTACAATTGTAGGTTTCATCATCCTGTCATGGCAAGATGATGATCACAGAGGTTAGGAAGGGAGGTTACAAGAATAACACCTATGGAGTTAAGTCACAAAGATGTTATCATCTGGGAGTAAAAGAATCATGAACGCAATAGATAGATGGAAACTCATGTTGACTTAAAAGGCCCAATTTCTAATCTAGACCCTTTGGAGGGTGAGGATGAAGTACAAGTTAGGTCTGTCATGAAGAACTGAACTCATAGCAGAAACGAGAGGAACTTGGCATTGATACAATACAATGAATTCTTATGTCATAATCACTAAATTGGCCTCTCAACGTTTCATCACAAAGTATTATGTGTCCATGTATTTTTCAACAATTTATGGAATATAAATTTGTATTTTCAAAAATGAAGAAAATGTAAAATGTGTGGAAGTCCAAGGGTCACACTTGGGACATAAAGAGTCACTAGGAAGTCTAAGAGTCATTTAGGAGCTCAAACGTCACAAGGGAGCTCAAGAGTCATAAGGGAGTCCAAGATTCACATGGGAGATGAAAGGTCACCTCATTTGTTCTAAATAAACCCTCATAACTCAAGCAAATGGATTTTGGACTTTTAGCCTTGGCTCATCTAGTTTAGAATAGGAGAGAAGGTCATTCTTTGGAGAATCAAGTGGTGGCTTAATGTTACACGATTGGAGCTAGTGGTGAAACATTGTAATTGTATGTCTTTGGACTTTCACTTAATCATCAAAAGTTCTTAAAGTTGTGCACTTTCATGCATATATCATGGATGTTGTAAGACTATTCTTTTAGCATTTGCAGTATATGTTTATGTTCATACATGCTAAAGAATATGAAATATTTTGTTTGGTTTGGTATGCATCTTGTTGAACGTGTGTTGTTACTTGCTTTCATGATATTTGTTATCTTGTGAACCATTTTTCAAGTTAACTAATGATTCATTACTTGCTCTTATGTGTCTCTTTTAAGACAATATTATTACTTTTATTCTAGAGGCTCACTCTTTCTTCTGTGAAAGGACCTTATATATATTGCAATTGTATGCCTCACAGTGTCAACTTACTTGCTTATCTCAAAGTTTGTGCATAATCTCTTATGTTGATAATTGTAGCCAAGGAAAATATCTATGTGTAAACAATGTCTATGCCTATTATCTAGATGGGCCTTCTACTCCAAACTATGTGAGGTGTAATTGGGACTTCATACTAGGGAGACCCCCTGTGTCGCTGTATTACCATCAACATCAAAAAGGTGGTGCTAGAAGGAGGGATAGATGACAAGATGAGCCCATTGAGTCTGTTTTGAATATTCATCTTGAAATGTATCATTCCAAAATGATAATCCCATGATGATTTTCTAATAGATCAAATATTACAATCCCCATGGAAATTATTCATAACTAGTCATATTTCAAGTTTGATGGAAAGGGTTCAACAATTGTGCTTGCGCATATGATTTTATCATTTTATTCATTCAATTTTCCTTTCTAATGGAATTTGTCATAATGATGCCCATGCTAAATTGTTTACCCTCACACTTGAAGGTCATGTTAATAATTGGTGTCATACGTTATCAGTTTCTTCTAGGCATTCATTCAAGCAACTTGTTAAGGATCTTCTTGAAGCTTTTGAAAGGTATGCTTATAAATATGTATATCAAAGGATCAATCATCTTAGAATCAAACCCAGTGAATCAGTATAGGGTTTTATTGATTAATTTATTCACATTTGCTATGATTTTCTTGAAGATGATATGGATTGGGATTTGTTTATTGAGAAGTTTTAGCACTTGGTTCTAGTCTCCTTGAAACAATTTATATTACATTCTCCTCATGATTTTTCTCTTCAAACTTTTCTCAATCATGACGCACCTCCACTCTTAGAGGATGGATCTATTACTCCTTTTACTCCTTTTCCTTGTCCTTTCTCATTACTGAACAAATGTGACCCCTGTGTTGAGGTTGGAGTTGTGAAATATTATAACCAAATTGTTGATCCATTTCTCCCACATTCATATTCTTCTCATGAACTCATTTCCATTCAAAGAAGAATTCATGGTTCTCATGATTCCATCAAATCTAATGTGGAGTTTGATCCCTTGATTCTTCAAGATAATGCTAACATGCATAATATTAATATGAAATTTGGTTCCATTGAAACTAGTGTTTCTTGCAAGGGTACCTGCCATCCTCTGTCATTTACACTGCATGACCCTTTGTCTCTTGATTTTCTTAATCAATCTACTCTACTAGTAATTGTCCCAAATATTTTTTGTTCTCAATTTGTTGGTCCACATGGTGTTTAGGTACAAGGTTTCTATATCTCAGAGGTAGAGGAGAAAAAGAGTGAAGGAAATTTCCATATTTCTTCCCTCTTTCAAACTCCCCTATGTCAAAATGATGATTCTGCACTTTTGTTAGGTCAATCATCTTCTGATCGTGATAACGGGTCAAATGATATATAAAACCTTACTCAAGTTGAATCCTTGGACAACCATCACCATGACATTTATGTTTTTGTTGATATAAGAAGTGATGAGTGCCCATGTATATGAGGTGATCTTCTCCTTCCTTAAGAAGACTTGCATTTGCAAGGATTTGATCGAATTGTTGAGCATACGTTTCATAGTTTGCAAACCCCAATTTTTTATTGGGATAATATTTCAGTTCAAGATTCCCTTTATATTCCTCTGATCCATACATTCTCAGATACCAAATGAAAAGAATTGGATTTCCATATTTTTTAATGTTTAATATACCTTGTGGAAGAAGAGCAATACCAATTCAAAAATCACATTGGTATGCCATTCTTTTACCATTGTGATGATGAAAGTCATGTTGATTCAATTAATCTTTAGCCTCATGATTTTCTCTTGAATTCATTTTCCCACCATCGCCAACATAGTGTCCTAGATGATAGCAAATGTTTAAATGATCTCATGGAGCACAACATGCATATTGATCTGTTGTTTTTGCAAACTGATATGTGTACCCAACTTATGGATTTTGAATCAGATTCAGTTGCGACTAAGGTCCCTCTTCCTGAGTCTTTTCATCTTTTCTCACCTTTAGCACATATACATTATACCTAGATGTTTTTGATGATCGTGCTACACTAGAAGTTTATTTCAATTAGTTAGATATTTACCTTGTTGGTTTTTATCATAATCAGGTATAGGATGATGTGGTTTCACAATTATAAGATGAAAATATTGAATCTCTTATTCATGATTTATTCATTTGTAAATATTTCATACGTCAAGAGGAATATGTTAAAGATGTTCAAGGGATCCCTCTAACTAATTGATCTGGATTATTTACCCATGAAGAGTTCCATATGCTTAATCTTAAATATGATCAAGTTAGTGCCATTAACAATATTTTTAGTGATACAATTGATATTAGTAGTTCATATCTACTTGTAGATATTTCTAAGCCACCCAAATTTGATGGTATATCATCTGAAATTTTAGGTACTTGTCAATGAGTTGAGGAACTTCAACTCTTATTTATGGTTATGTCAAGTTCTCGTGATCTTGATGATATCCCTGAACTAGACTGGATCTGAATTTTCTGGCTAAATTATTTCTTTAACATTGTGTCGCTCGATGTGAGCTCAATATTGAAGGATTTTCAGTGTTTTCAAGTTAATTATCTTAATCCTCAGGATAGAGCTTTTGATCATATAAAAAATTCTCGTTTGGATAATTATCATTCATGTGAATCTCTTGTAACAGAGCTAGGGTTGGGCAACATGTCATTGACACATGTACACAACTTTAAAACATGTCATTCTAATTATCAATACAAATATCATTAACAATTGAAAGAGTTTTCCTTGTTGAAACCTTCTTTGAATGATCATCTTCTTCTTATCTCTCTTGTGTATGTTATGAAGCTAATAATTTTTCTAGCACAATCAATCCCCTTGAGCCTCAATCAATGCTTGATTCATTTAGAAGATATAATTCTTGAAAGATAATATCAATGTTGGATCTAATTTGATACATGCTTTTGATCTTTTATGAGCCTAGTTTTACTATTCTTTGTGTTTGGGATTTGTTAAACTAGCAACCAATGTTAATTATTTCGAATTTAATGTTCTTGGTCTATTCTTTAATTAGATACAAAGTAGTCTTCGCATGTACTCGAAAACATGAACCAATCATTTCCAAGCATTATCACATGATAAGGAACATTTTTTGGTTCGAAGTGCTTGCAGAGTTTCTGAAATTAATACATCCTTATCTTTGAATAATGGAACACTCTTAGTCGTCAAATTTGATCAACACACCAACCTTAATAGTTGTCATCCCTTTAATTATTTTCCCATTAACTTATCCAATGATTATTGTTGGTTTATATTCAATTCATCTCTTTAATGCTCAAATACCTATCAAGGAGTTCGGGCACTTCAGTGTTTGTTGATGGTTATGTTAGGTCCCCACAATCTTGATAAAGTCTTTGAGAAAGATCAGTTTGCATTTACTTCACATAATCTTTCTCATAGTATCAATTTGATAATTGATGACTTATATTTCCATGAATTTCAATCTTTTGGAGTCAATTTTTCTTATGATCCAATTTTTTACTGGTTGGAGGAATCATATATGATGAGTTCAATTGCTAATAAAATTTCCAACGCTCTCTTGAGCTTAAAATGTATGGATGTATGTTTGAGAAATGTATTCAAGGTATTCATGTTTATCATCCTATATATTGTGGTAAAATCCCAAGCTGGATAGAAAGAGCTTTCAAAGCACACCCTTATGCTTGCAGCCTTGACCTTCACCTGGATGTATAGGAAAGTAAGGTAAATATCTATATTTCCTCACATTGTTTTATTTGCCTATCAATCATTCATATCTTTTAGATTACTGGTCGAGGAAAACTTATGTGGTTGCATTGTAAAGTTGAACTTCACTTAGCCGTGGCCTTCTAGCTGGTTAGGTTAGGTTTAGACATAGGTGCATTTTAGCTTTCCTTATGCATTGCACTATCCTTACATTCGCTTTCATTTTCGTTTTTACATTTTCTTTATTTTCTTACTTCATGTCTTGTTTTTATGTCATGTCTCTTTTATTTTTCTTTGTTTAATAATATTATGCATGAAAACTACTTTGTTTGGCTCAAAGAGAACTGTGTGGAAAAGCTTGGAAATGGTAATTGTGATGACAAGCAACTCTCGGCTAATATGTGATCCTATTCTTTGTTTGGGATAAAATGTCCCTTAAGGTTATATGAAATGATCATATGTTAAACTGAAGTAGAATTGATCAATGCCAAAAATGAACTAAATGTTAACTTAAAGTGCTTTAACCGTGAGAGTCAATTGAAAAGGGATGAATTGACATCAAAAGTAAAACATAAGCAAGATGTAAATAGAAGTGAAAAAGCAGAAAAACATAGTGATACCAGGTAGCAAGATTGATTACAGAGTTCGTCCCTGATGGACTACGTCTCCGGGTCCGCTTTCAATATGGGCAACTGCTTTATTAGGATTGAATCCGAGAAGGTTGATTAAACATAAAATTAACCAGAATGATTGTGCACATAGACACCTCTTGTCACTGTGACAAGAAATCTCTCTGAAATAGCTTTCCAATGCATGTCAATGTTCCCAATTCTGACTCTGGATGCTCCTGTTACATTGAAAACAAAAATAGCCTATATCCTCCAGAATCTATATACAAAATTCAAAACCACTCTATCCCTTATCAATGACAACAATGCTAGCTTTATAGCCCTCTAGATGCATCCTAGCTTCAAATGTCATAGATTGACATGAACTGAATCTAATTTAGGTCTCAAATGCTTGGTCTAGTCATGATTTTCCACCTAGGGATAGCCTTGCATGGTCTTGGGATTAATTTACTGTTTAAACAACAATAAAAATCCAAAAATACAATAGGTTAGCTTTGGAGGTCAACAGAAAGTGCACAATGGCTTAATTTTCCATGTGAATAGTTGGATTCCTTTGGTGGTTGATTGTCCGACTACCACCTAATGGTTTATCCACCCGGTGGTTCTAGTCTGAGGTTGGTTCATTTGAACAGCTATTGTTACTAACCTCATCTGGTTAGAAAACCCTCGCCTATCTTCCATGGTTAGCTTCCCACATGTCCACATACACGTGCAGTTAGCTATTGACATCCATTGTGAACTAAACTAAATTCTCCCAATAGTTAACTAACTATTTGTTCCGCTCACATGTCGTTGTTTACTCCATCACGGTTAGGCTAACCTTGACAATTATCCCCCGCCTGACCATGACTATCCACCCAAACAACAGAGATGACACCCCTGATTGCAGTCTTCTACCTTGATTGCATGACCTTCTCCACGTGGTTTAGCTCTAAGGTTAAGTCCTCACAGTTAGGACTGTTTTGCAATGTTTACAAAGGGCTAAGAGGTTTTTAGACTTAGGAAACAACAATTTTAATGTATTTCATTTACATTGTAATGACCCAAGAGGGTTTGTAACATAAGATTTAATGCATTAGGTTATTGTTTAGGTGAAGGGTGTAGGTTAGGGTTTTGACTTAGGTCAAGTCAATGTGTTAGGTGTATTTTTACATCACTTGATTTTTGGTAATAAACCCACACTCTCTTCTTCATCACTAAGAAACATTGTCAACATCACATGATGACCAACCTTGTCGATGACCAAATACTGGTAGAACTAACGAAAATCACATGTCAAAAACTAGGTAAAAACCATATCTCTATTAAAACCAACACTAGACAACCATAACATTACTATTGAAGCTGAAAATATAGAACACTGAATGATGATGACGAATACTGGCAAAGCTAATAGAGTTCAAGACCTCATCGACCAATGATCATTTGATGATCATTTTGAGTTTGAACCACTGAAGATTCCACTCATTTTGGATTGACAAGATCCTTGTGGATCAATCCTCTCCACTTGAAAACTTTTGGACCCCAAACGTTTGACTTAAACAGATAGTAAATGAGGGTAGAGCTCCCTCACTCTCCACCTTGTCCAAAAGATGTACCAATACATTCAATCAATCACTTGAAAGTGATGAACTTGATGATGTTGATAATGGCATCAACTGAATTTGTGACCTGTTCCATGCATCTGTAGTATGCATCACTTGCAATGATGGTTAAACAAATTGTTATGAACGTGGAAATTAACTTCTTTCCATGAAGTACCATGAACTAGTGATTCATAAACATCTTTGAAAATAGCCTCTGCAAGATATTGTTCAATACTATTGACATGTATTAACTATCTATTTTGCGGAATGATAGAAACATTCAAAGACATTCTTGACATCATACCAGCTACTTGACTTGATATACTTTCCTGATTCTTGAGTACTAAGTGAACTTGTTGCAATAAACTCATCAAATTGTAAGGTGAACACTGTTGCAACTTAGTTTGATTTTGAAAGTATTGAAATGTCGGATAATTTATTTGAATCAATATTTCTTCATTCATTAAATGATGTTTCCATTGATTAGAACTTTCCCCTGATGCATAAGTTTTCCTTAGATGTATTGGATACTTTGACCTTGCTTTAGAAAAGGATTTGATATGAAAACAAAATGGCTTCCTCTCCACTTGAAAAGAGGCTTGCAAATTGTTTGAAACATGAAATGGTGACACAATACAAGAGAAATTTGACACCAAATTTCCCCAATACTGAATTGCATCCCTGTAACTGATAATTTCCAAACTTGGACTGAATTTATTCATTTTGACATTAGGAAGAGGAGATTTGGACATCAACTGTAACTCATGTCGTATTCCCTGTTTATGAGTAAGATGTTTGGTTTCTTTAAATAGAACTAAAAAAGTTTCTACCCCTTTGATCGAACTATCTTTAAATTGGGACTGATAACTTGAACAAACATCATGTTGATTCTTATGTTTTTGCTTTACACACATGATTACAAAACTCTTATTTGAACTTATTAATCACTTCATCTGATTAGCAACAACTGTTGGGTGTGGAGCATGATTGTTCAGAGGTTTTTGTTTCAGCCGGATGTATACCCTAGGAAATTTGTACACCCCTCCACATGGGGCAACTTTCCCCCCCACGGGGGTTCGGGGGGGCCGATCGCCCCTGGCTGGGGGGTCTGGGGGCCAGCGGTCCCCTGGTGGGGGTTTCGGGGGTAGCGCCTCTGAAGCTAAAAACAAATGTAAAATTCCTTGTAAAATTATAGTAATTTCTAGTCAATCTGGGCTGTTAATTAGGCAGATGATCTAACATTAGAACTTATGTTTAGTTTAGAGTTTTTTTCCCTAGAAGGCAACCCCTCTCTTTGTATGAGGGCATTGTATTTGAGGTTGTGTAATAGATGTGTATTTTCCGAGTGAGAAACAAAGAGGTGAGATTGTGAGAGAAAATAGAGGATATTACAGTGGATCTACTGTAGGTTGTGTCTCTTCTTTTTTTTTGGATAATATAAAGGAAGGACTGGCTGTTCAGGGTGGATGAAGCGTAAACTAGGTGAACCACGT
>APFE031057660.1:2755-12892 GCA_000404065.3 Pinus taeda | reverse complement strand
CATTCTCTCCATTCACTTTGGCATCTTGTGCAAAACACTCAGGAGAGCCAATGGTCTCTGAGTCATTCATTCCATATGTTGGTCAGCCATCCTTTTTTCTTCTTCGTCCTCCTCCTCTGCTTGAGAATCCGATGGTTTCGGCTCTCAGTCTGTTGGTTTGTCTCCACCTCTGCCTCCTGTACTAATGTTTGAGCCTAATATCACAAGGGTGTATCATTCCCATTGTCAAAATAATGGAAAGGAACTTCATCTTCAACAGGGAAGAACTGCTTCTTCCATTGATGATACAACAACTCCTGTGGGAGTGACTTTTGGCTTGCTTGATGCGTATGGAAGGTGTCATATGCCTAGGATCAGTCCAACTAATTTCACAAACTAGCGGGTGATGGGACAGACGAAGCGAAGGTGATGATATGGAATTTTGTGTTCAGTCCTGGGAGGTGAGAAGTAACCAAATGCAAAGCGCACGTAGGTGAGGGGGAGTGTGAGTTACTGCCTTGACAATATGGTTGATGAGTGAGTGTGAAAACGTTCAACCATATACAACTATCTACCCTCCTTCTAGCACCATAAATGTTGATGGTGCTAGACCAACCAACATTCAAGGGATCACCATAGTATGAAGTCCCAACTAGACATCACATCGTTCGGTGTGGGAATCTCATCCAGTATGATTGCCCGGTTGCCATTATCTTAAAGATTTGCCTCAAATCTTTCTTGTTAGTATAGGAGAGTGGTCTGCTTTATCTTCGAGTAGTGAGGTTTGTGTGCCTGGTGATTGCTAGTGTTACTTGTGTCAATGGTTCTTTCAATGTAGAGGGAGAAGGTGGGTGTGAGTCCCAAGTGGGATGGGAGGAAGCCCAAACTCTGTTAGGAACACACAATACCAACAGGACAAGCACAACTTCCGGAAGAGTAGTCCACACGGATGTGGCAGTCACAGCACACAAGGAAAGATAACACATACAACACATAGCGGAGGAGTTCACGCGAGTGCGATAATGTTATATAAAGTTTATGTGATAGGTTCGTCTAATGTCTAGGGAGGTAACCAACAAGTGCAGGACAATGTTAATAGCTTATACAACACATTTTCATTAAATCTATATGTATTACAACAAATGAATGAGTTCAAGTGTTAAACACAGGTCAAAGAAACATGCATTAAAAGTGTTGAAGATCAGTCTTACAGTAGTTATAATACATGTGTGAAAACATGTTGGCCTATTAGCAGGCTTCTGAATTAAGAAAAAGTTCCAAGACACATTATTACACCATACATCACTAACCCTATGGGTGGGGCGTTGGAGCCACTACTTACTCCTCGAAGAAAAGATTACAGACTTTCAAGGCTATGTGGGAGGAGCCAAGGTGAAAAGTCATTTTCATGTACAAATGAGGGGATATTTATAGCCAAGGGTGAAAGTGACACTTGTGGCTATTAGACTACCCTCATGACCATTTGACTTCCATGGCATTTTGAGTCTACATGACTCTTTGTATGACTAGTGGGTCTCTTGGACTTCCACGTTATATTACATTTATTGACAGTATGGCCCATAGTAGAGATGTAGATGACAGGACTCATGACCAAACTTGACATGAGAGTGCTTGTACATTCATGCTACTAGTGGTGTGCATGTCGAGTTGCAGTGTTCGTGGGCGATGGATGTCCTCATGGTGTTTCACATGCATCATTTGTTAATCTGTTGGCAAACATGTCCTTCTGCATGTACTCCCTTTGTTCGTCCCATCTATCATCGTGCCATGTTTTTTTGTTTACCTATATATGCAGTCACTCATGACGAGATGACATCAAATCCATAAACCTCCTGGTCTACCATGATACATGATTTTTTCAGATGTAGGTGACCAGGAGAGGAGACAAGGTTGCGAGGTATGAGCTTGGATGGAGGCTTCGGCCATTACTAGCGAAAAATGTGCAGGAGTCATTGGGTCATGGATACCACCAATCTGAATTGACAGTGACTATCCATGGGGTCTGGCTCAGCTGGAGGGAAAAACTGCGTAGTTTTTTAGAGTAGTTTGCGTTGCAGGAAGGCATGGTTGACAAAATTGACACAATTTCTAGAAGGAGTGGACAGTGGGAGGCTGGGAGCCAAAACTATGCAATTCTTGGAGGGAACTGGCAATCAGCTACTGGGACCTTTGCAATAAAAACTGTGCAATTCCTAGAGGGAACCGACAATCCCCTGCTGGAGCTTAGCAGCAAAACTTGGGAAATTCCTGGAGGTAACTAGCAATCGGTTGCTGGGAGCTACTAGCGGGGAAAACTGTGCTGCTATTGGGAGGTTGGCCTACCGATCACCTCTGTGCAGTTTCTGAGATGAGCATACTGTTGGGAAGGAGAGGGCTTGCTCATGAAAAATGCACAAATTGCAGGGCGAGAAATCAATCGACTAATTGGAGGGATGGTTGGAAAAACTATGTAATTTTCTGAGGGAGACAAGGATGGACACTGGGTGTTTGCCTGGCCTATCTGTGTAATTTTCTCAGTCAGCAGAGCGGGCAAGGTTTGTAGCCTCTACGCAATTTTGAGGGGATTCAGTCCCTAGGTGATTGTCGAGTCAAAATCTATGGTTGAGTAGCATGAAGGTTGATTGATCTTGTTGCGGGAATTGTAGCTTGAAATTGCTTGCTTGGTGCTTCTGTGTTGTTCTACGTGACAGCCAATCGAATCGATGGTGGGGTGGAGGTCCAACTGTTAGAGGGGAATACGGCTATCAAAACTTCAGCAAAACGATGAAGTGTGTGAATGAGTGAAAATATGCATACATGAACTTTCAAACACACACTTACATGACTTGATGATGAGATGACTCAAACCATCTAGACACATATGCTCAACATGACTAATTGATGGTATGAGCAATAAGTGTGACGTGTTTTATTGATCATTGGTTGATCGTGACTGTGCTTACGTGACAGTGTATATGACTTTCTGTGTGAGCGTGACGGATGTTTACATAGCGAACGCAACATGTACACATGAAGCGAAGACCTTGTGTATGACCAGAACATGGTCACAAGCATGACATTAACATCAACATGCAAAAGTTGTCAGTGGAATGATCAAGCAGGGTGGGTGCAAAGACTCACACGAGCTCACAGAGTGAACCCAAGTGCGTGCCGTCATCAAGTAAAAACTCTCAAAGGAGGCTCTGAAATTGTATGCATGCCAAAATTTTAGAGGGTGTTGCAGCTGCTACAACAAATACAAAAGCAACAAGCAACGACGTTACACTAATTTGTCCCTTGTTGATTTTATTCATATTTTTCCCTTGATGATTTTTATTATTGAATGGACTTGGTTCAATCATTTTCCTCAACAAACCTTTCTTATATTATATATTTTCACAATTCAATTTTAAATCATGATACGATATAAGAAATAAAATTTAAATCAACACTACAATAAATAAGTTTTCCTCTTTAGTCTTCACAATTTTAATCATAACTTAAAAAAATAAGTTTTAGGAGTCTTTTGCACTCACACTTAATGCTTTGTGTAGCTAATTTTTTTATTTTAATATATTAAACATTGCAATTTTTATATTATATATCTTATTGCATATGAATTCTTTGCCACCCTGTTAAGACAACATAAGATACTTCATATCAATTTGCTTTTTCCAACATACAAATTTTACCATAGATTATTTATTTGCCATTGAATTATGATGACATAAATTTAAAGTTAAATAAACAATTTGTACAAAAGTAATCTTGTTTTAATTATTTATTTATTATATCATATATATACATTATCTAACATAAATATATTATAAATTGTAATTTCTCCTCCTTATTAAGTCTCATAAGATAACGATGGAATAAAATGTGCACAAACACATTTCAGTGAATTCTTAAATTTTGTAACAAACGATGATGTTGGGGCTAATGTTTCATCCAATATTATCTATGCACCTATCTCTATTTCACTCCAAGCTTATCTAATTCATTAATTAATTTTGTTACTTCCCTTCATTGTATTCAAATGTTTTTCATTATTATATTTATG
Organism: Pinus taeda; assembly: GCA_000404065.3. Lineage (NCBI taxonomy): Eukaryota > Viridiplantae > Streptophyta > Pinopsida > Pinales > Pinaceae > Pinus > Pinus taeda. Next base: position 8,850 of record APFE031057660.1, on the reverse strand, counting down.
AAATTGTTCAAGTGTTCAATAATTGCTATCGATTAATTTTTTCATATGAGGAATGTACTAAGTAGCAATGTTGCATATTACATTTGTTATTCACTTGTTTAATTAATGGTCACCCACGGGCCACAATCCTAAACCCAAACCCGATTCTGCTCATGGGTTAAATCAAGCTTCAATAAAATTGAGAGTTAATGTCATAGTCCAACCTTGGCATACTTTTTAATTAATGGTCACTCACAATCCTAATCTCAAACATGGTTCCCCTCATAGTAAAATCAAGGAGAAGATTCTCAAAATATACTTTTTAAAGCCAAAACCAAGGCAAATATGATCTAAATTTAACAACTAAAAAGAAACTCAGGGTCGTACACCATATTCCACATAACTATACCAAAATACACCAATTTCTATATCCCTCGACTAAATTGAGAGTATGCTAAATGATTCAAATGGAATGCAAACTTTAATAGGCTTCAAAGAAATTCCAATCTTTTTTTACATTGGAAACTCGAAACTTTTAACCATTGTTTTTAACCCATGCCAAAAATAGTTTCCCTTTTGTCATAAGGATGACTATTAGTTCTTAAAAAACACTGCATACATCGAACTTAGAAGAACCTACTACGGTTAAAAAGAAGGTATGGTGCATTAAACACTAGACCACATCAAGACTGCAGACTTTTACTTTTTCAATCAACTATAAAGGACATGAATCACTGGAGGATGTGTGGATCGAAACTACATGTGACAAAAGAAATACAGAAATGAAGAAAGAATACACGATTTAATATCAACATCAGTTTAAAGGGTGCATCCACCATTGATTGATTTATTTTAATGATTTCTAGAAGGACGAAAAACCTAAGATAATAAGATAATAAAAGGCATAGCTCATCTTCATACTCTTTTTCAAGATTGGACTTTTGTTACAGATTTTTGCATGTTTTTGAATTTCAAATTGTTATCATACTACATGTTGATATCCTCGTAGGCTTCACATTCCATGACAAAGTGTTATCTATTCTCCACAACACCCATATTGCATAATATGTACATTCCCTCCCCAAACCTCCTTAAGGACCCCCCACCTACCAGTCTCACATCTCATATAATGAAATCATGTCCTCATTTGTTTGTACAAAAAGAACAATCAAAGAATAAAGCTATGATAGAAAACCATTGATAATAATGAAGCTTGCAATGCCTACAACCAACCCTATATTCAACGATCTCTATACAGTCTAACAATTCTCTTTCATCTCCTAAGCACAATGTTAGTCAAGATAGAAAAATATACTAGAATAGTGGTGTTGATGATACAAAGGCAAGAAATATGTTGAAAACAAAAACCTATCCATCAGGGTGGTCCCAATCTTTAACTTGAAGGCTTCAAAGTCTGTTGCAAAAGAGAATGAAGAACCTAATTGATATGAAAATCATAGTTGAAAATATAAGAGCCAAGTTTCAGACACACATCCTGCCACTTTTCTTTCAAAATATATTATAAGCCCATGTGAGTGGTCAAGTACAGAACTTGCTAGAGAATGGTTATATAGACATTGTAAAAGAGAGTAGGCACTCGCTCATATGAATGACGCTAATTAAGTCACAGTTACAGCATCGAGTGCACCAGAAAAGGTGGCAGAAACATAACAAAAGTTAGGCGGGGGTACTAGAACAAAAAATTTATAAAATTAAAAAGTGGCAAGTAAACTCACTTTGTGAAAACATTAGATTGGTTATCAAAATTCACTAAGTGAAATCATCAAGTAATTTAGATGCAACAATAAGAACTTAGCTTGGATCAATTTAGTTGGAGGTCAATTTTCCTGTTGGAATTGTTTACTTTTCTTAGGTATATATTGTTATTTTCTTTGATAATTTCATTTGTTCATTTACACATTAAATTCACCCCATAACATCATTACATTATTCATATTTCCATCATTATTCAATAGCATATGCAATTATGTATAAAGAACAATATCATTAACAATGTAGCGAAACATAAAGGAAAAACAGAATAAAATCATTCACACATAGAGACACCAGGAATGGTTGGAGACCAGGGAAAAATCCACTATGAGGAAAACCCTTTCAAATTCTTCTTATTATTTTATTTTCGTTGAATGGTTCAGAAAAATAGAGTACAATGATCCATATCTTCATCCATACAATTATTCAATAGAAACAACTACACCATATCCATGAAATGAACCCAACAATGCTTATACTCAAAATTCTAATTTTGAAGCCTGTAATGAACTATCCCTATATATCAAACAGTCCGGTCACTGAGCAAAATATTATTAGAACTAAAACTTGTCCTTTATGTCATGGTTGAATGTAGGAGGAGTCATGCATGTGATTGGGACGGTTCCAGTCACTCCATGGAGCCTATAAGCCAATGATTGTAGTCTGCAACTGAGACTCGGAAACCCTAGATGTTGTTCGCACAGAAAACGGAAGTGGCTAATGTAGGAACCTGCAATATGATATCTTCCATTGAAAATATGTCAGAAAACGATGTTAAGATGGATCATTTGTAGGTTTTTCCTCTGACCCACTGGAAATATTATAGCAATCAATGTTCTCTGCATGGGAGGCAAACCAGCATCAACGCTCGTCAAGCGTTTGGATAGATATGTCTAAGGAATATGGCACCCCTTCAGATCTTTGGTCGCAAGTACACCTTACAGATGAAGGAATCATTCAATCAATGATGATCGATGGGGCACCATGGGAAGATCACCACCATCGTTCCCATCTTCCGACTTGTAAAGAAGATAATTCTGGAGACCTACAACATCCTTCAATATTTGACTTCCTCACAAATACTGTAAGCATGGTGGATTCTGAAAGAAACCTATCCAATATCGAAGAGACTATTGCCATAAACATCTCAACCAAAACAGATGTTGTAGAGAACATTCATGTTAGCCAATCTTGTTCTTCTTCCGAACTGGAAATATATAGCTCTCTCTTTCCTGAGTTTAGAGATGTCTTTGCTTCGTCATACGATGAAATGCCAGGTATCTACTCGAGCAAAGTTGGACACGAGATTAAGATGTATCCAGATGTCAAACCGGTACGACAACGGCTAAGGCAGGTGCACCCCAAGAAAGCCATTGCCATCAAGGCAGAAGTCGAAAAACTCCTCCATGCTGGTTTCATTTACCCCATTCCTCTAACCGATTGGGTATCAAATATTTTTCCTGTTATGAAAAAACAAGGAACAATTAGAGTGTGCATTGATTACAGGGATGTAAATCAAGCTTGTCCAAAAGACAACTAACCTACACCCTTTATCGACCAGATTATTAATGAATGCACCGGATGCGAAATCTTTTCATTCATGGATGGATTTTCTGGGTATAATCAAATAAATATCCGCCCACAGGACCATTCAAAGACTACATTCATTTTTCCGTGGGGCACATTAGCATATCACAAGCTACACTTTGGTTTGAAGAATGCAGGGGTGACTTTTCATAGAGCAATGAACTATGCTTTCCACGACATCAAAAACATTGTTGAACCTTATCTCGACGATCTCCCAGCTCATTCCCAAAAGCATACCGATCATTCGCGCCATTTGAGAGCAATATTTATATGTTGCCGACACTACAAGATAAGACTCAATCCACACAAATGTGTGTTTTGTGTCAATTCTGGTCATTTACTTGGCTTCGTTGTCTCAAAGGATGGGATTCGTCTCGATCCTTGTAAGGTTCAGGCAATCATTGATTTGCCTCCACCTTCAAGCCTGCTTCAAATTCAGAAACACCAAGGGAAAGCAAATTTCCTCAGGAGGTTCATTCCAAATTACACTGAACTAGCTAAAGGTTATACTCGTCTGTTGAAAAAGGATGTACCCTTCATTTGGGACAAGGTCGCGCAAGCCTCCTTTGACGCTTTAAAGAAATCTCTAATACAAGCGACATTAAGGTATGTTCCTGATTATCAAAAAGACTTTAGCCTGTATCTGGCTACAACAGATACGACCATAGCAATGGTCTTAGTTCAATAAGACAATGGAATTGAACATCCTATATATTATTTAAGCCGAAACTTAAATGATACGGAAATGAAATACTCCTACGTTGAAAATCTAGCCCTCGCAGCTATTAAAGCAATACAGAGATTTCAACACTAAGTCCTCTTTAGGAAAACTACCATTTTGTCAGATTGCAACCCCATGACTTATATATTATCATGACAGTTACTGGGGGGCAGGTATTCAAAATGGATAGCGATTCTCGAAGAGTTTTATTTGGAAGTTAAAAGATCCAAATCAAAGAAAGCACTGGTATTCACAGAGTTACTATGCGATCTCACATCATCGTCCAACGATGCAACATCCGAAGAAGCAATTGTGGATGAAAATTTGTTTCTGATATCTTCAAGTGATTTGTGGTACAGAGATATAATCATTTATCTCCAGGCGCAAACATACAGGTCTAATACCTCATGCTCCAAACAACGATGTATTCGATACCAAGCAAAGGACTACGTGATCGTCGGTGATACTCTTTACCGTCGTGTTATCGATATAGTTCTGCGGAGGTGCCTCAACCTTGAGGAGGCTGAAAAAGTTTTGAATGACTACCATTCAGGCGCATGTGGAGGGCATCAATCTGGTTATGCTACGGCGCAAAAAATTTTGCGACCAGGATATTTTTGGCCAACAATGTTCAAAGATTGCATAACGGCAGTTAGAAGTTGTCATGCTTGCCAAATTTTCGATAGCAAAACCAGAAGACCACCCACACCGCTATAACCAATAGTAGCTATTGGGCCATTCACCAAATGGGGAATAGATTTCATGACATGTAACCCCACCTCGACCGAGGGGCATGGCTACATAATAGTCACAGTGGACTATTTTACCAAATGGGCCGAGGCAATGCCTACATTAAACAACAGCGGCGAAACGGCTGCCCTTTTCTTTTTCAATCACATAGTCTCCAGATTCGGTGTTCCACAGGCCATAGTCACAGATCATGGATCACATTTTCGCAATCACATGATGGTTGAGTTGGCTGCCAAATTAGGACTGTCCAATGACAACTCCACTCCGTACTATCCGCAAGCTAACGGACAAGTTGAAGCAATCAAGAAAGTCCTAAAGTGCATGCTGCAAAGGATGATCAAAGCCCACAAACGAGATTGGCACCTAATCCTGTACTCGGCCTTGTGGGCATACCGGACATCGGTAAGAAATGCAACCGGATTCACACCTTTTCAATTGGTGTACGGTCTCAAAGCAATCTTACCAGTCCAATGTGAAATCTCATCCCTCAAACTCGCAGTCGGCCTTCTCCCCAGAACCTAAGAAGAAGAGGCTCATTTCTTGGAATTAATCCATTTGGATGAAACCTGTCGTGATGCAACTTCGGCTAACGAGGCTCATAACAAACAAGTCAAGGCACAGTTCGACAAGAATGTCAAACCTCACATCTTCTGAGAGGGTGACCTGGTTTTACTTTATGACCAGGAATCTGATAAATTGGGAGCAGGAAAATTCAAATCATTATGGATGGGTCCCTATATTGTTAAATGAGTATTAGAAAAATGAGCCTATGAGTTGATGGACTATGATGGGATTCCACTGGCGCAACCTCGCAATGGGTTGTACCTCAAACGCTACTATGCTTGATCTCGCATAGTAGTCCTCGTGCTTTTGTTACATTTTTGTTTTCACCAAGAGCATTTAATTTGGTTAAGTAATCCACTTTTTGCATTCATTGTAGATGTCAAACCTACTAGAATCATTCATTGGATATGCCGACGGAGCAAGTCGTAGCTCGTGGAATCTGTCTTCTGCGGCATGGGCCATTTTCAATCCCAACGGCGAGTTAGTAAGTTTCATAGGAGTATGTATTGGTTGGTTTACGAACAATATCGTTTACTACAACGCATTAATAGAAATCCTTTCTGATGCCATCACACATGGTATATGCTGACTTGTCGTCAGGCTAGACTCACAGCGCGTCATTCTACAACTCACCAGCATCTATGTTGTACGAAATCCAGCTATCTATCACATGTTCCTAAGGGTCAAAATTTTGGAAAGACAGTTTGATTTCATCCAATAT